>JAKCPB010001047.1:0-77840 GCA_021442155.1 Cymbidium sinense
TTTTAATTCTAGTACTATCCCCATATGGTTCATAGAATCCCACATGTTTTGCATCATTTCTTTCCATCCATTTGAACCAAATAAGAGTGATAGAAGTTATCACTTTAATGTGGCCTTTGATAGTGTTTTCAAAATAAACTTCAAGAAGTTGGTATAGAGTTAAGGAGCCATTGAATTTGACAATATTAAAAGTTCATCATACCAAATCCAAAGTTTGGAAGCAATGGCTATTAAATACATGATTCACATTCTCAATGTGAAAGCAAGCAGAAGCATTTTGAGGGTAAGTAAAACCTTTACCCCACATCAAGGAGTCAAACAGGATGAAGTTTTTCAAAATATGTCAAGTTAATAAAGAAATAGGAATAGTGTTATTCCAAAGTTTAAAAACACATTGGAGAAATCATGAGCTTCTTTAATATGAATCCAAACATTTTTAAGGTTGAAATCACTATTTTGGGAAAGCTTAAAAAGGATCTGATCATGATTGCTAAGAATGATAGGAATAATAGTAAGCTTATCTAAAAGAGAGAAAGGAATATAGTTAGTAAGCTTACTATTGTTCCACTTATTATTCTGCCAGAAAGAGTTCACTTTAATAGCAGGGAGTGGGTAGAAAGTAATTCATCAATGGACCCACCTCCGCCCAGCTTATCTTGCCAAAAGGAAGAGGTTCGAGTTAATCCCATGAGATTAATGATTGCCTCCCATTTGATGGAACAAAGTCTTTTCCATACAAGAGAGTCTCCCACTTTATAAGGGAAATGAGAGGGTGCTTACCGGCGATTTGGCATCATGAAATTAGCACAAAGACTATTGCTCCTAAAATTCCACCAAAGTTTATAGGAAAAATAGTGATAGCTTCCATGATTGGCTTACAGCCAAGCCCACCTTCAACAAGAGTGCCACAACTTTTATACCAAGAGGTCCAATGCATTATTTTAGTAGAATTGTTAGAACCCCGAAGAATTTGTTAAGGAGGCATTCAATTCTGCTAATGGTAGAATTGGTCGGCACAATGGTTTGAATGAGATATAAGGTCATGGAGTTAAGGGTACTTAATCAAAGTGAGCCACCAAATGAGAGTAAATGAAATTCCCAAAATAGAAATTTTATTAGAGATTTTTGGATTAACTCATCAAAGAGATGTGATCTTTTCGACCTTTAAAAAAGCGAGCACCAAGATATTTAATAGGAAGTTATTGTTGTTGAAAATTTGTAATTCTCAAGATTTGGTTGATCCTATTACTAGAGATTTTAGAGGAAGGAATGAAACAAATTTTACCTTCATTAAGAAAGAGACCACTTGTTACCAAATTTATTTAAAATAATAATAGTTTTAATGTGATGAATAGAAGCATTGCAAAGATTATGAAGTCATCAAAAGCTAAGAGAGAGAGAAAAGACCACCTTGAGTTCTAAAAACATGCTAGATTATTGTTGAAAAGATCATTAAGACTCGAAAGATATTCAACAAAAAAGAGAGGGAGATAAGGGATCTCCTTGTCTCAATCCATGCAAAGAAGGGAAAAACCTAGGGACTCACCATTCATGATACGAGAACCAAACATTGGTAATATAATTTTAATGAGATGGATAAAAGAGTCAAAAACCAAACAAATGAAGAATTTGGAAGAGAAATTCCAAGAGAGGTTGTCAAAAGCTTTAGAGATGTCCAATTTGAAAAGGATGTTACCACCTCTAGTAAGCATCAAGGTCATGAATCTCTTGGACTAGAAGAATGTTGTCCATATAGCTCTACCTTTAACTAAAACCATTTGGTTGGGGAAATAATTTTAGGCAAAGAATGGACTAATTATTGGCAATTAATTTAGCAATGAGTTTATGAAAGAAGGTGCAAAGGTTGATAGGTTGAAATAGCCCCAAGATTCGGATTATTAATTTTGGGAATGAGAACAGTGCTAGAAAATATCTAGGTAAAGGATTTCCAAAGAAATCAAACAGAAGGTCGACTTAATAATAGCCAACAATGCTAAAAAAATTGAGTCGTAGCCATCGGCCGCAATGAATCGTTCATGCTATTAAGAATACTACCAATCTCATAGGATGCATATTAAGCAAGTGGTTGTCATCATTAGTAATTGTTGAGGGAATCAGGTGAGAGTTGGAGAGAGCTTCTAAAGAAGGGTTGTTGTTTAATAAGTTTTTAAAATGATGTATGACAAAATCTTTAATATCATTATTGTCTGTGATCCAACTATCGTTATCATTTTAATATTTTTAATAGAATTTAAGGCATCTTTTTTTTGAAAAGAGCATGGAAGTACTGTATTTCTATCACCATAATTTGTTTGCTAGCTTTTTACCAGCCAAGAGGTTTCCTCCATATTCGATAGTTAACCAAGTTATCTTTAGCTTCATTCAACCCTCAAGTTTAGTAGAATCAATCAAAATGGCATCTTCAAGAGAACAAACTAATTATCCATTTTTTGATATTGGCAAAAAGATTTTTAAAATGATGCTTATTCCACCAATTTAGGTTTTGTTTAAGCCTTTTAAGCTGAGGTGAATCATGCCCTTAACCAATTATCTAAATGAAGTGGAGCCATCTAGGAAATTGTTGGTTGGGGGTTTAGGCCCTTAACCAAATTATCTGGATGAAGAGGACCTGAATGAAGAGGCATCCAGAGTGAATCATGCCCTTAACCAATTATCTGCCAGGTTAGGTTTAGGGTTTAGGTTTTAGGTTTAGGGTTTAGGGTTTAAGGTTTAGGGTTGTAGGTTTTATGATTTGGGGTTTAGGTTTTAGGGTTGGTTTAGGTTTGGGTTTGTTTTTAGGTTTGGGTTTAGGTTTAGGTTTTGGTTTAGGGTTTAGGTTTTATTATTATTATTTTTTAAGAGAGAACAAATTTAAATTTAACATTTTTTCTTTGTGATTTCATCAACCAAGAAACACACCAAGTTTTCTAAGACATAAGCACATAAAGCAAATCAAAAACCCTAGATAACTAGAACCGTCTCTACTGTAGAGACACAGTTCCATAAGCATCAGATTGGATCACCGTTCTTCAGGTTCCCATCAACCACCTACCTCTGTAGTGGGATCCACCATCATCCATCTCCCTCCACCACCACCACGTTGTAGCCTCCATCGCTCCTCCTGCCACCATAACCACACGCCTCACCACCACCTCCATATCCACCAGCCTTGGATTCTCCCCCACCACTGCTATAACCACCATCTCCACCTTCACCTCCACCGCAGAATCTAGATTGAGCTTGGTTGACGGTGATGTTTCTGCCATCAAGGTTCATCCCTATTCTGGGTTTAGGTTTAGTTTAGGTTTATTAGGTTTTTGGGGTTTAGGGTTTAAGGTTTAAGGTGGTGGTTTAAGGTTTAAGGGAGGGTTAGGGTTTTTTAGGTTTAGGTTTAGGGTTGTAGGTTTAGTTTAGGTGGGGTTTAGGATTTTAGTTTAGGGTTTTAGGGTTTAAAAAAAAAGAAATTGCAGGTTTAGTTTATTTAGTTTATCTTAAATTTTAATTTAGTATTTTTTTTAGTTTAGTTTATTTTTTTAGTTTAGATTTTCTTTTTTATTTTAGGTTTTATTTTATTATTTTTTTAGGTTTTGTTATTTTAGGTTTTAGGTTTTTTAAGCTTAGTTTTTTTAAGTTTATTTATTTTGTTTAGTTTTAGTTTAGGTATAGGTTTAGTTTAATTTAGGTTTAGGTTTAGGTTTATTTATTTATTTAGTTTATTTAGTTTAGGTTTTTATTTTATTTTTATTTGGTTTAGTTTTTGGTTTAAGGTAGATTTTATTTCTATTTATTTTAAATTTTATTTTTAGGTTTATTATTTTAGGTTTTATTTAGTTTATTTTATTTTACTTTATGTTTCTTTTTTTTTTATTTTATTTTATGTTTTTTTATTTTTTTTAGGTTTTTATTCTTAGGATTTTAATTTTATTTATTTTAGTTTTAGTTTTATTTTATTTTTTTTAGGTTTTAGTTTATGTTTTTATTTTATTTTATTTTTTATTTATTTATTTTGGTTTTTTATTTATTTATTTATTTATTTTATGTTTAATTTAGTTTAGTTTAGGTTTTAAATTTTTTGGTTTACTGGAAGTTTAGTTTAAGGATTTTTGGGTTTAGGGTTTAGAGTTTAAGGTTTAGGGTTTAGGGTTTAGGGTTTAGGTTTTAAGTTTAGGGTTTAAGTTTTAGTTTAGTATTTAGGGGTTTTGGTTTGGTTTTAATAGAGAATAATTTTTGAATCAACATTTCTTCTTTTTGATTTCATCAACCAAGTAACACTCTAAGTTTTCTAAGATGAAAGCGATGATAGGATAAAAGTGAGGGCATAAAGAAATCAAGCACCTAGATAACTTGAACCATCCCTAGAAAGACAGCTTAAGTAATGATCGATACCATTCTTCTTTGAGTTCCAATCACCCTCAACCTCTCGAAATGGAATCCACTATCATATCCTCGATCTCTCTCCTCTCGCCACCACCATGATCAGAACCTTGTCGCCCTCCCCGCCTCCATAACCACTTCTCCCACCACCACCTCCATATCCACAGCCCCTTTAGATCCCCACCACCACCACTAACCACCTCCACCTTCACCTCCGCCAGATCTAGATTAAGCTCAACTGATGTTCCCCATCAAGGTTCTCGCCCATCCTTAGGGTTTGGTTAAAGTTTATTATGTTTGGGTTTAAACTATTTTTAATTTATTTATTTACTTTAGGTTTAGGGTTAGGTTTATGGGGTTTAGGGTTATGGTATTTATCTGTGGTTTAGGGTTTATGGTTTATGGGTTTATGCTTTATGGTTTGTAGGTTTAGGGTTTAGTAGGGTTTAGGGTTTAGGGTTTTAGGGTTTTAGTGGTTTAGGGTTTAGGGTTTAGGGTTTAAGGTGATTTTGGTTTTAAAAAAAATTAAGTAAACCCGGTAAGTTTAGGTTTAATTAGTTTATTTATTTATTTATTTTAGTTTATTGTATGTTTTATTCATATTTAGGTTTATTTTTCATTTTATTTATTTATTTATTTTATTTATTTATTTTAGTTTTTTTATTTTAGTTTATTTTTAGGTTTAGGTTTATTTTTAGTTGAGTATTTTTTTATTTTAATGTGGTTTTATTTTTTTTACCATTAGGTTTAGGTTTAGGTTTTATTTTATTTTAGGTTTAGGTTTTAGATTTTAATTTTTATTTTAGGCTTTATTTTTTAGTTTAGGTTTATTTTAGTTTACTTTATTTTATTTAGTTTAGGTTTAATTTTATGTTTAGGTATAGGTCTTTTATTTTAGTTAATTTTAGTTTAGCTTTTATTTTATCTTATTATTTTTTTATTAGGTTTAGCTTTTTTTTTTTATTTATTTTTATTTTATGTTTTATTTAGGTTTATTTTTTTTATTTTTTGGTTTATTTTATTTTTTATTTTACTATTTCTTTTTCTTTGGTTTATATATTATATATATATATATATATACATATATTATATATTTATATATATTTTATTTTTATATATTATATATATATACATATATTATTATTTATTTTTTATCTATTTTAGGGCTTATTTTTAGGGCTCAGGGTTTTGGCTCAGTAGCTAGGGTTTAGGTTTAGGGGCCTAGGTTTCTGGCTTTTGGCTTAGTCTGTGAGGGCCTAGGCCTGATTTCAGGTTTTAGGATCTAGGTTGTGGATCTTGCTAGAGCTCACTGTGGTTTGTGGACCAGTAGTTTTAGGTCAGATGTTTTAGGCTTTAAGTTTTTAGTGTCAGGGTCCCAGGCCTTAGTTTAGGGTTTTATTTTAGGGTTTAGGGTGGTTTTAAAAAAAAAACAAAACCATCAGGTTTAAGTTTATTTAGTTTATTTTATTATATATTTTTTATTTAGGTTTATTTTTTATTTTATTTATTTAGTTTTATTTATTTTAGGTTTATTTTTTAGTTTATTTTAGGTTTAATTAATGTTTTTTGTTTTATTTTTATTTTTTATTTTATTTTTTAGGTTTTGTTTTCTTTGGTTTTAAGTTTAGGTTTAGGTTTTTATTTTTTTTTTTGGTTTTAGGTTTATTTTTTATTTATTTTATTTTTAGTTTAGTTTATTTATTTTATTTTATTTTATTTATTTGGGGTTTTAGGTTTAGTTTATTTTGGGTTTAGGTTTAGGTTTTATTTATTCGTTTAATTTATTTTAGTTTTATTTAATTTTTTTATATTTTTTTTTTTTAAAGTTTAGGGTTTATGTTTTATTTTTTATTTATTTTTAGGTTTATTTTATTTAGTTTTATTTTATTTTAATTTAGGTTTTATTTTATTTATATTTTATGTTTAGTTTTTATTTTATTTAGGTTTATTTTATTTAGTTTAGTTTTTATTTACTTTATTTTAGTTTAGTTTTTTATTTATTTGATTTTAATTTGAGGTTTTGGTTTAGGTTTAGGTTTTTATTTAATTTTATTTAGGTTATGTTTTATTTATTTATTTTATTTTTAGGTTTTATTTAGTTTAGGTTTAGGTTTTAGGATTTAGGGTTTTTAAGGTTTAGGGTTTAGGTTTTAGGTTTAGCGTTTAGGTTTTAGTTTAGGGTTTAGGGTTTTTGAACTTTTTTTAATAGAGAACAAATTCAAATTCAACATTTCTACTTTTTGATTACATCAACCAAGTAACAAACCAGGGAAGTGAGGTAATAAAATGACTTCCTTTAGGCTAGCTAAAGCCTCCTATTTTCGGGATGTCCAAACAATATTCCCATTAGCATTCAATCTTATATAAATCAACATATGAATAGAGGAAAGGGAACTCAACATTCATACACTTAAGCTATAAGCACATGCATTTCTTATGTATTTATAACTATAATCCTAACACATATTAATTTTCATTTATAAGCTTTCGAAAAATACATTTGGATTTAATAGTGATAATAGCCACTCATATATTAAATTAAATCAACACATGCAAGCTTACATAAATAAAATCCAGTTTGTTTTACTTAATTTTGAAAAGGTGGATGCATTAATTCAAATGACATACCAAATTTAACATGATTGGAAAGTGGACAATCAAATATAAGCATGTGATTCATTCAACCAAACTAGTTCTAAGGACAATCAAATCAAATAAGATTACTTAAAGAGTAAACCAAAGCTTCTTTAAATTAAGTTTTTTTTGATTTGATTTTATTTAAGAAGAAGAGAGAAATCATCACTTGTTATTTTAAACCCATTCCCACATTAGTGATTTAATTTAATTTAAGGAAATGTAATTAAGTTAATTTTATTTAATTAAGTTGAACCCTTAATTAGATGAATTAATTACCCTTACTTATGTCACCTTAAAGTAATTAACTAAATAATTATGAGCCAACATGATATGCATGGAAAATAAACTTTCAATGATCCTAGAAATAAATAGGGCCTAATGCAATTGGCTCATGATTAATAGTTAGTTTGATTAAGGGACTTAATTAATTACTCTTATGGTTTTCCACACATGTGGACTAACCATAATTTCATTAAACTCTTTAGGTTATTAAACACCTAAGATACCCCATGATTTAATTTATTAAGGTATGTGATTATGATTTCAATTTGATTAAGTGATTTAATTAATTAGTTAAATATTAATTAATTTCATTTTAAAAAGGCTAAAATGAACTTAGTGTCCCAAAATGTATTCCTTAGTTCACTTACTATTTAACAATGATTAATAAACTTAATTTAACCAATTTATTTATTCATGGGTTCAATTGATCATTAATTAACTTAAAAGTGTAGTGAAGGTTTAATTAGAAAATTTTCCTAATTAAGTGAGCAATAAATTCCAAAAAATCATGGGAGGCAAGGGTCATCCCATTAAACTAACCCACAAAATTTGGGATTAATTGCTCAATTAATCAAGGATTAATTAAGCTAATTAATTTAATAATTAAACTTTAATTACTATTCAAAATTAGTTATGATCATTTTTAAATAATTCTCCTCTAAAATACTTTAAAATGAGCATTTATTTGCATTTTTTATTTCTATGATTTTTATGATTTTAGAATTAAAATGATTAATTATTAATAAATAAAGCTTAATCCACGGTATGCGTGTGCTTTTTCACATGCGGTGCGCTTTCCACATGGTGTAGAGGCATTGGCTACTTAAAACTTATCCGACTCGCCATGTGGCGGTGGACCACCCATTGTCGGATGCTTTCTCATTCGTCATCCAATTTAAGATCAAATGACTACATTTAATCAAACAACTTAATAGGATTAAATCAGATTGATCTAGCTAATCTAATCATGATCATATATTTTGATCACGTAGAATGGACAGTGCGTGATCTAATGTCATGTAGGTGAGGGAGAATGGAGTCTATCACCATTGCTCACTTAATGAGCTTACGAGCTTGAGATCAACTCAAAAGGATTCCACACCTTCACGACATCGGATGGGGCAATGGTCAAGATCACATGAGATGCAAGTTTTCTTCAAAAGCTCCATTTTTTAATGATTTTGGAAGCATACCTCGTCTCAAGGCTGGCGGCTCAATGATTAAGGAAGCTTCATCTAGTGGAGACAAAACCTTGAGTAATTGGATCAATTCTTTGATGTTTGCTCAGAAGGCCATGAACCGATGATTTGGAGCTCAGCTTTGCTCGAAGTCACACCTCTAGTGCTCGGGAAGCTTGGGAGATTATTCGTTCTTGCTTGACGAGGCCTAGGGAAGGTGTGTGCAATGTTAATTTGAATTTGATGGAGAAATGGGGAAGTTAGGTCAGAAATAGGAGTGCCCTATTTTGGGATGGATTGGAATGGCATTTTTTATCGAGGAACGAGCATGGGAGCTTAAGGAATGGCTCTAGCAACTCATCTTGGGTAGCGAGGGCTCTGAGGAATGATTTTTGTGTGTGTTTGAGTAGAAATGAGAGGGTGTATATCTAATGTCATGCAAGTGAGGGAGAATGGATTATCCACCATTGTTCACTTGATCCAAGCTTACGAGCTCGGATCAACTCAAAGGATTCCACACCTTCATAATGTCGGATCCAATGGTCAAGATCACATGAGATGCAAGTTTTCTTCAAAATGCTCCAACCCTTTGACTAAGGATCTTTTGGAAGTATACCTCATGAGCTCAAGGCTGGCGACTCGAATGATTAAGGAAGCTTCATCTAGTGGAAATGTTGAAACAATTAGATCAATTCTTTGATGTTCACTTTCGAAGGCCACGATGATTTGGAGCTTACTTTGATCAAGTCACACCTCCGGTGCTTGAATCTTGGGAGATGATTCATTCTTTTCGATGAGGCCTAGGAAGGTGTGTGCAAGTTAATTTGAGTTTGATGGAGAAATGGAAGTTAGGTTGAAATGGGAGCGCTATTTGGGATGGATGAATGGCATTTTTTGATCGAGGAACTTGGGATCTAAGGAATGGCTCACAGTGGCTAGTCTTGGTAGCTAGAGCTCGAGGAATGATTTTGTGCATTGAGTGGAAATGAGAGGGTGTATACCCCTCTCATCATCTTGATCGAATGGTGGGATCGGGTTTGGCTAGTAGGCTCCGATAATCTCATGGAGTGGTGGGTGGCGGGGAAGAGGTGAGTTGGCTTGGTTAGTTGAAGGTGTGGAGGTCGCCAAGGAGGAATCATGGGTGTCTATGGGTTTCAAATGCTCCAATGGGGAGGGTGAGGTGATTTCACCTCCCATGGGTCATGGCCGACCAACCACCCCTTGGGTTGGTGTCTTAGGTGCCTAGGTGGACCATTGGGAGAGTAGTGGAAAAGAATGGAAATGACCACTTACATTGGTGATTTGTCTCATGTGATGCCCTTGACCTAAGGGTAGAATGATCATTTGGCATTGGATTTGATTTGGCCAGATTTGAAATGAGCCAAAAGTGGGTTAGCCCAAATTTCAAGTCAAATGGAGTTGATTTGGTTAGGTTTGGCTCAATTTGACTCATTTAGGTCAAATTAGGTTAGGTTGCATCAAGTTGACCAATTGGTCAAATTAGATCAAACCAAGAGCTGGGCCAAGTTCATATGATTATTTGGGATGTTTTGGTTCAATTGGTTTCATTTAGTTTGGCTTAGATTTGATTTTGGCTCATTTGAATTCATTTGGGTCAAATGGGTTAAGTTGACTAAATTGACCAAATTAGCCAAATTAGCATGGGTTAGGTGTTGGTTTGGGTTTAGTTGACTAATTGAAGATGATTGTAAGCTTTGGTTTCAATTAATTTGGATTTAGTTTTGATTTAGGCCAACTTGACCCTTTAGGTCAATTTAGGCTAAGTAGGTCAATTGGGTTCAATTGTGTCCAATCATGACTTTGGTCAAGTTCAACAATCAATTTGGAATGAACTTGAGCCATTGGCAATCAATTTGGTTTATATTTTGATTTGACCAATTTGGTCTTTTAGGTCAATTTGGGTCAACTTGGGTCAAGAGGGCCAATTGGGTTTGGTTTGACTGACTCAATTGAAGGTCAAGTCAAATATTATTTTTGATTTTGTATGAATCATTTGTTTTAAGAGATTTATCTTAGTTTGCAATTTGGCTAGTTTAGGTTCATATGGGTTAAGGGGTTGACTTGGTCAAATAACCAAGTTGACTTGGTTTGACCCAATTTGTGATAATTGATCAACCTAGGTTGATCAACAATCATGATGTGAGGTTTTAATGGGCTTGGTTCAATCCAATTTTGGTAGGATTAGAACTTGGCTCAAATAGGTCAAATTGCCCACTTTAGGTCAAGTGGACCAATTGGGTTTAGTTAGCTTGATTTTGGGTTGAGTTTGATTTAGTTGAGTTTATATATGGATTTGGGATTGATATATAAATTCAATTCCAATTAACTTTGGTTCATTTGAAAATTTTAAGTCAAAAGGGCTAGTTGGGTTTGACTTGGGTTGATTTTGGTTTGGCTTGGTGATTATATATTTCATTTATATTTATGAATATAATTGAAGGTATGATTGATTCATGAAAAAATCAATTGAATTTGGGTTTTGGAATGAAGGAATTTGGCTAAGTCCATGAAGTTGGGTCATGTGGCTTAGATTTGGATTTTGCTTTAGTTTGATTTATTTTTGTTGATTTAAATGTATATTTCATTTAAATTTGTGAAGATGATTGAAAATATGAATTGGGAGAAAATCAATTGAGTTTGACTTGATTTGGATTAAAATTTGGCTAAGTCCATGGGATAGGTCATATAGGAAGGGTTTTGATTTAATTTGATTAAGTTGATTTAGTTTTGATCATTTGAATATAGATTTATTAATATTTAAGAAGATGATTGAATATATAAATTGATTATGAGAAAATCAATTGATTTTAGATTGATTTGGATTAAGATTTGGCTAAGTCCATGGGATAGGTCATATGGCTTAGGAAGGGTTTCAAGTTTGGATTTGATCATGGGCTTCAACCATTTGGTTTTGAATTTGGGTTTGGATTTGAATTTGATGTTTGAATTGAACTTGATGTTTGGTTTGAGAAGGTGAACATGGATTGGATTTGGGTTATTGGCTAGGTGAATTATCCTAATCCCAGCATAGCTAATCTTATGGTTAACCCTTCTAAGTCTTTGCTTGGGTTAAGTGTTTACCTAATTGTTAGAAGTGTCTTATGACTAGGAAAGTATTAGTGTCTAAAGATTCCTAAGTCTAAGATGGGAAAATTGAATTCTCTCCAAAGTGAGCTCAGCCTTGGCTCCATAGTGTTGCCCTTGGAGATAGATGATTGGAAAGAAGCCAAGTTTCACATTATAGACTTAATACATCTTCAATGCTTTTGCTTGAGAGACCATGGATACATGAGAACAACATAGTTCCATCCTCTCTACTGTATGAAGTTCATGAGAGGTGGGATCATCTACTATGTCAAAGGAGATCTCAAGTGATTTATAGTTCATGAGGGACATATATGAGGATGACTTACTACTCCCTCAAAATCAACAAGTCTATTCTCGAACTTGGTCAAAGTTTAAAAAAAAAAATAAAAGAAAAAGAAAAAAAAAAATTAGAGATAAGGAAAATAGAAAAGAAAAGAGAAAATGAAAAAGAAAATAAAAGAGGAAATACACTTGGAGGAGGAAGCAGACATTAGATTCCACCACGTTTATTACTCCATTTGAACATATGGGACTACTTAACCTCCACCAAGCAGAGGAAGAGGCCAATTCAGAGGTAGTCCCAAGGGTGGAAAACCTCCTTATTGGCCACCTAATAAAAGATATGTCTGAACTACCAAGAGTACACCTGCTATCCATATAAACTTAAAATCTAGTTCATAAAATGAGTCTTATATATTTAGCACGCTAGCCAACTCTTCTCAGCAGTAGATTCCCTTGGAGGTGATAGTTGAGCAAGATGATGATAAAGATTGGGATCCAAAGTAAAGCATAAGTGTATCCAAGTGTTTATGTGAAATAGTTAGACATCGGGAACCTTAGCTCTAACCCCACTTTCCTCTTAAAAGTCGAGGGTTTTAGTTAAGGAAGCCCTAAGTCATCCACGGTGTGAAGACTTAGAGCACAAGTCGACTACTTGAAATAATATGGAAGAACAAATGCAAAAGCTCTTAATTAAGACCAGGACTAGGATTTCGTACAATGGGTCTAGTCAATGATGACGATTACTACTTAGTCATCACTAACATCCAGAATCTGATAGGTTCTATTAAAATCATATTAACTCATATGAGAAGATGTGATTAGAAACTTCAGATAATCTAGATGATTTTGATGTTAAAGATAGACCGCCAGAGTTCAAAGAAGAGATCAAGTCAACCATCGACAAGCTCAAAGAAATAAACTTAGAGTCAAGAAGATCCATCAACATACATCGTTTCTTTGTTGAATGAAATTAAAACCAATGACTTAGTTAGACTATTAAATGAGTTTAAGGTCCGCTTTGCATGGATTTTAAGAGATGCTTGGATTGGCTCCTAACATAAAGATCCATAAACTAGTAATAGAGCCTACTAATCCTATCAAACAAGCTCCTAGATGCATGATTAGACATGTAATAAGGACATTTATGAAGTCAAGAAATGATTGATTTTGGCTTCATTTGGGAAGAAAAATACCCTACCGGTTAGCCAACATCATCCAAGTTAAGAAAAAGAATGGCCAAATTCACATATGCATCGATTTTAGGGATTTAAATAAGGCATGTCCAAAAGATGAATTTCTCCTACTAATCCCGAAGATGATGGTGGACATTGCCTCATCTCATGTAGTCTTCTATTTTATGGATGGCTTATCTGGATATAACCAAATAAAGATAGCCCCTGAAGATTAAAGAAACACTACTTTCAGAACCCATATTAGAATCTACTATAAGGTCATGCCTTTCGCCTTTAAAATGTTGATGCTACATACCGGCTATGTCTCAATCTTCAATGAACTCATTCATCATTAAATCGAGTGCCATGTCGATGATCTCATGGTCAAAAGTATAGTGTAGGAAGACCATCTCTTTGACTTGAGAGTAGTTTTCAAACTGTTAAGACAATTTAACCTCAAAATGAACCCTTTGAAGTGTACATTCAGAGTATCTTCAGGGAAATTCCTTAAGTTTGTTGTCCGACACTAGGGAATCAAAATTGATCCAAAGAAGATTAAGGCGATATTAGAAATGCCACTGCCTAAAAGTTTAACTTAACTTTGATTATTGTGGGTATCTAAGATGCTTTATATCCAACTTATCTGGAAGATATCGCCATTCTCAAGACTTATCAAAAGGATGCAAAGTTCAAGTGGGATGACAAGTGTGAGCATGCCTTCAAGACATCAAGCATTACTTGATGATATCGCGGTTCTCCCTATCGACAACCAGCTCATACTTTACACGCTATGTTAGACTGGTGCTTTGTTGTCCCAAGCCAATGATGGGGATGGAAAATGCACTATACTACCTCAACCATCATCCAATCCCTGCTAAGGCTAATTATCCACTCATTGAGAAGCATTTCCTTGCTTTAATCTTTACATTCCAAAAGCTACAACACTATATGTTTCTCATGGTGAACTTAATCTTTAGGTCCAATCTACTATAGATCTCATGACACTGACACTATCCAACGGTTGTACGACGGTCCATGATCCTCTCATAATTAACATTACCTTTGTACCCTTCCGGCAAAGGAAAGGACAAGCACTAGATTTCTTAGCAAAGACACACTACTTACTCTAAGCATCAAGAACATCAACATCTTTGGAGATTCTCTAGTTATCAACCAAATTGCTAGGTCATATAAGGTTATAAAGCTTAAGCTCCATCACTACCATAAGTACACCATGGAGTTATTGGCCCAAATCCTGGAGGTTACCATTTATAAGATTCCTCGAGGAGAGAATGCCATAGCATAAGCTTTAGCCAAGCTTGCCAAGGAGTTGGCATGTCTGGAAGAAGTGTCCATATCAATAAATGTCCAAAATAGACAAGTCTTAACCCCTTATTGATATTGAACTCAACAAAAAGTACTCTCTTGAAGGGGAGGTTTCTTGCCAAGAAGGAGGAGTTAGATTGGAGGCAACCATTCATGGATTACCTAAATAAAGGAAAATTATCTCAAGAGATGTCCCAAGCTCATCGATGAAGTAGAGCACTTTCTATGCTCTTGTGGATGGTGTCTTGTACCAGCCTTTTCGATCATATGTGGTTATGTTATTTAAAAAGCACAAAGCCCATAAGATCATGACCGGTATACATTCGTGATTATGTGGAGCCAACCAATCTAGTTCAAAGATGAAAGCCAAGATCAAGAGACTAGGATACTACCATCGATGATCAAAGATTGCATGGATACTAGCGATGCCACCAATGTTAAATACACGGTGTGGTCCTACACTAAACCACCCAACATTCTACATCCTACATTGGCCTCATTGCTATTTGAGTGTTGGCATATCAACATAGTGGGGTTCGATTGATCCTCCTTCTTCCAAGGGTCATCGGTTCATCTTAGTCGCACGACTACTTTTCCAAATGGATGAAGGTGATTCCACTCAAAGAGATCACAACTTAGCATGTGCTCTAATTTTTAGGAACCATATTGTATATAGGTTCGAGTGCCTCGATGAATTATATTTGATAATGGTACTTCATTCAAGAGCACGAGATCAACAACTTTTCAAGACACAACATAGATTGGAGATATTCTATCATCAACTATTTGAGGGAAAATGGCTTAAAGTAAGCCTTCAACAAAGCTCTCATCCAAATACTAAGAAGACACTCATAACAATAAGTTTATGTGGCATGAGTTGAAGCCTTGTGGGTGTACTACACCAATTATAGAACTCCAACTTAGTCTACTCCATTCACCTTAGTGTATGAGTCCAAAGCCATTCTACCATTAAAAGCCCAATTCCCATCACTAAGGATAGCTATGGGTAGCAAGATGACAAGAGCGTAATGCCAAGTTACTAATAGCTCAAGGTTTAGAGGAGAGACACCTGAGCATGATAAAACCTTGAGTTGTACAAAGCTAAAATGATTCAATCTCATAACAAGTTGGTCCTTAGAGCTTTCCAAGTAGAGAGCTTATTTTAGTTCTAAGGAGACTAATTGTTGCTTGTCAAGATGGGAGGCAAGTTTGAACTCACTTGGGAAGGCCCTTTATCATAGAGAAGGAGTACCAAGGAGGATCTTATCAGCTTATTAATCATAACGGTGAGCTCCTAATGCTTCCAATCAACGGGCTCTACTTAGAAAAATATTATAAATCATGTTTGAAAATAACTATTATTAATAAAAATTCCATTTCGAACTCAATCTATTCCATGTTGAAAGTATTCTTGTTTACAAATCCTCCATGATGTGTTTAGGTAGGTAAGGAACCCAAGTGGCATCCTATCCTTCATCAACACAACACAAACACAAACTATACACAAAACATTTAAAATAAACACATATCTTCTGTCTTGGGCTACTTTGAGTTGAGATAACCCCCCCAATGGCACTCACTCATTAGTCGCCTAGGTCATGGTATACCCTACTAGTGTCACCTAGTGGTCTTCTTGCTTTGGAGGATGCAAGTCTGCTACACTTTCCTTCCTTACTCCACTACACACGATAAGGGCCTTATTAGTTTGGTATACCTCGTAGTCATAGCTACCTCATGTTGGCTTCATTTAAGAGGATGTGAGTCTATGCTTTCTTCTTGGATTTTCCATCGCACTAACTAGGTTGAGTATATTTGAGGTTTAGATAAGTCCCCTAGCAGCTCCTTCCCTCTCTAACCTTCAAGTCTAGTCCTTCCTGGCTCCCCACTTGGTCGCAGGTTAGATTGTATCTATCTTGTGGATGACAGACTCTCTCGATTATCAATTTTTCTTGGAAATTTGTAAGCTTACACTCTTTCTTTCCAAATTGATCATTGTACAACAAAGTTGGTTGGTTCTCACTATGTTGATGGTTACACCACTCATGCTATGGATACACAGGTTGGTTGGTTCTTGCACCTTAGGATACACCACTCATGCATGTAAGTTTGTTATGTTATAGGCTTTCTTTTCGTGGCTCAAGATAATGCCCCTAGTAGCCTCCATTGTAGGCACTATATTTGGAACACATCCTTTATGACCCCATTTACACTACTGGGTTACTATCGGATTGATAATTCTCTTTCCTAGTAACCACCCCCTGGTTGGAGAATTCATCAGGATGCGCATTCTCCCTTGGTATAAATCGAGATAGGTAAAGGATGACATGTCCCTTCTTAGTGTGGTCCCTCACACCAATAAGGTCCACTAAATATATAAATAATATATATTCACTTATGGATTAGAGGACTCTAGCATACCTCTTCCCAAGGTATCCTATCTTTTAAGCAAACACATTCCTATCAATTGCCTAACTACTTTGAGTTGACATAAGTCCCCAGGGGCATTCACTACCCCCTAAGTCAGGTTCAATTTGTTCTGCTACCAACATGTCACCCCAATGGTTGTTCCCTACTTTAGAAGATGTAAGTCTACTATGCCTTCTTCCTAGCACAGTTGTTGCACATCGAAAGGAAATACCTTAGGTGGCTAGCTCTACCCCACAACCAATATGCTTTCCCTTTGTATTTGTAAATCTGAGATAGGACAAGTCCGATATAGCCCCTTCTCAGTGGGTCCGTCACACACCGATATGGTCCATAAATTAAATCTATTAAATTTGACCGAGCTCACATCCCTAATGGATATGCCTTCAATTCAAAATCAAACTAAACAAATAAATTGTATCAAAAATCATATGAAATTAAGATAAAATTAATCTACATTTGTGTTCACATAAGTCCCCAACGACATTCACTTAATAGTCCCAGTCGTGTTTGATTTGTTGTGCATCCAACATATCACCCCAAATTATTCTTCACTTTGGAAGATGTAAGTTTGATATGCCTTTTCTTAGCATAGTTGTACAATATAACCCGTTGGTAGCTCTACCCCGCAACCATTAGACTATCCCTTTGGATTTATAAACTTGATGTAGGTCAAGGATGATATAGTCCCTTCTCAATCATACACCCATGTGATCCATACATTAACTCATTAAATTAAACCCAATCTATTTCTTTTCCTGAGAAAATCACACCCTTCTCCCTATGCCCCAAATCATATATAAACATGTCAAACAAACAAATGAAATTCAAAACTAACCTTCCAATGGAGCCAAATTAAATCAACTCCCCTAGTAGAGTCTAAATCAAAGAAATCCAGCCAAACTCTTATCCCCAATAGAAACATCCCCAAATAAATCTATGAAATCAAACTCATATCCCAATCCCTAGTGGATAGCTCAACCTACTTCTAGTGGAAGGTTCATATACCCAATCACTACATCAAGCCCATATCTCTAGCGATATGCCTCCACATCAATTAAAACAAAACAAATTAAAGTCGCATTCGATCTAGTCCTGGGATTATAGATTCTATCATCAATGATCTTCTTTCCACAAATCATATAATCAAATCAAATTCAAACCTTAACCCAGCATATTTCTTCTTCTATGCCCTCGACATAGACCCCTCACATATCATGTCCAATGCATGTGATATAATGGATCTCCTCCATGTCCTTGACATGGAATTCTCATCAAATTTTATTTCTCTTATGCACACCTTTAATACTAAACAAAAAAGCCATAATGTATTTGTTCAAATTACATCATCTTAATATTGTAATCAACATTTTATGATTTATGATGGTGCAAGCTCAAACTAACTATGCAATATCATGTTAAACATATTATAGTGTGAATCAACACACTATATTATATTATAAAATATGATGTTATATTATAATTATGTAATATAATATATTATCTAATATTACACCTCATTAGAATAAATTAAAAAGAACAAATAACAAAAATTTCTCAAAATATAAATAATGTTCATGTTGGATGTAAAATTATTTTTTTTTCTATTAGAAATGGTACAAAATAGCATAATTTTGGTGTTGCTTTGGTGTGTGCCATGAATTTGGCCAAATTGTTCCAACTCAACCTTCAAATTAACATTTTGTTAGTTTTCACCCATTATATTATAACAAAGTAAAACATACTAAAATGTACAATAACATTAAGTAACACACGAGCACATTCATATATATGTGAAGTTTTATTTTTATGTACATTATATTTTAATATGCTTTCATATAATATATTATTTTACATTATACCTTAAAATGAATAACTTTATGCAAAAAATTTGTAAAATTTGGTTGAAAATGAACATTAATTTTGGATGCAAAATTCCATTCTTTTGATTAAATTACACACCATAGAACACCCCAATGATGTTCCCTAAAGCTTACTTTAAATTTGGCCAAATCCCATTATCTCAGCCTATAAATCAATATTTTTATGAATTATACTAGTGCAAACTCTACTACATCATACTATAACAAACAAAAATATGCTAAACAACAAGTAATAATACACAATAGTATTCTATAATGCATGATTCTACTCTATATTATAACATCCTATATTATAATACACTATAACATATTATATTATACTATATTGCATATCACATCACAAGGGATTGCTTAGATAAAAAATGTTAAAATTAGTCTAAACAATAAAAACAATATATTTTAGTCTTATCAGTTACATATTTTAAATTGAAATAATATATTATGATGCCATGCTCTACCTATTATGAATTTGGCCAAATTTCACCATTTTAAAGTTTAAGCCAATATTTTTATAAATAATGCTACTATAGGCTTGAATTATAAGATTGTAAAATACTAAAAGAATTTAATATGTGCGTAACAATATATTATGATATATGATGTTATACTATGCTACAACATATAATATTTATTTTAAAAATAAAATCTTACTTTTAGACTACAAGTAGTAGCACACCTTTTGGTACTACAACCTAATTACTTCAAATTTAACAAATTTCATCATTTGAATTATTAAATCAATATTTTTATGATTTATATTAATATAGACTATAGATCAATACCATAATATACTAAAACATTTCAAAGCATCTTATAACATCCAAAACACATCACTACATGCTCAAATATATGATGCTACATTATACTATAATATATGGTATTATAATATGATTTTGGGTATTCAAATCTCTATTAAACAAGGGAAAGTTTATTGAAGACATTTTCTTTAGCTACAATAACTATCTTTGGATTAGATAATTCTTTAGATCTACTCCTAATGACATCATTATTCAAGGTTTAGGGTTTGCTTTAGGGATTAGGTTTAGGTTTTAGGTTTTATAGTTTAGGTTTAGGGTTTAAGTTTTAGGTTTGGGGTTTAGGTTTAGGTTTAGGGTTTTATGGTCTTAGGTTTAAATTTAGGTTTATTTGGGGTTTAGGTGGTTTAGGGTTTAAGTTTTATGTTTAGGTTTATGTTTTAGTTTTAGTTTGGGTTTGTGGATTTAGGATTTAGAATTTAAGATTTTTTTAACAGAATAAATTAAGATTCAACATTTTTCTTTTCAATTTCATCAACCAAGCAGCATTTTTTCAAAGACACAAGGATGACATAGATAAAAAAATGAGCACCCATTTAAATCAAAACCCTAGATATGTAGAACCATCTCTATTGTAAAGACATAGTGCCATAAGCATTCGATCGAATTGTTAGTTCTTCAATTTCTCAATTGAAAGTAAATTTGCCAACTAAAGTGAATTCATAAGGCTTAGCCAACTTCTCAACATTAGTATCTGAGCACATAATCGCAGGGATCCCACGAAATAAGGTCAATATCAAGTTCACCGAATCAGTAGGGGAAAGGGTCTTACCATAGATAGCATCCTTAAAGGATTTAACCACAAGTGAAGAAGTAAATCTAAAATCCTGATAGATCTGATGCCCTCCATGAAGGAAATGCTCCAGCTGGAACCGCACCATCAACAAGAGATCAATCATCAAACACGCTCAGGCCAACAAAGATCGATCAATAAAGGCCCAAATCGAAGGAGAAAGGGATCCTAAGAGGAAATGCATCACCAGAAAGCTCAGCTGGGTGTGTATTTATTTATTATTTTTATTTTATCTTTGGAGTAGTGTCAGGCTCAGGGTTTAGGAGCCCAGTAGGGCCCAGGATTTAGGGAGGGTTAGGGCCCAGGGCCAGGGTATTTAGGGTTAGGTGGCATCAGGGTTTGGGCTAGGGCTCAGGATTCAGTGGTAGGTCAGCTCAGTTAGGTCAGTCAGGTAAGTTTGGTCAGGGCCTAGGGTTTAGGGTTTAGGAGGTAGGGTATGGGTTAGTAGGCCTAGTGTGGCTCAGGTTTGTGGAGGTTTAGGGGTTTTGGTTTTTTATTATTTATGGTAGGTTATTTAGTTTATTTACTTTATTTTATTTATTATTATTTTATTTTTAATTTTATTTAGTTTATATTTTATTTTATTTATTTAGTTTATTTATTTTAGGTTATATTTAGTTTATTTTTTTAGGTTTTAAACTTTTATTTTGGTTTTATTTTGAATTTTATTTTTAGGTTTAGGTTTTATTTTTTATTTTTTAGGTTAGGTTTTAGGTTTTTATTTTAGGATTTAGGTTTTCTTTTATTTTATTTTTTAGGATTAGTTTAGTTTATTTTAGGTTTAGTTTTATTTTAGTTTAGGTTTAAGTTTATATTTTTGTTTGTTTTATTTTAGGTTTTAGTTTAGGATTTAGGTTTTTTTTATTTATTTTTTTAGGTTTATATTTAGTTTTTATTTTATTTTAGGTTTATTTTATTTTATTTTATGCTTAGTTTTTATTTTATTTAGATTTTATTTTAGGTTTATTTTATTTTAGTTTATTTTAGGTTTTATTTATTTATTTTAGATTAGATTTTATTTTATTTTATATTTATGTTTAGGTTTAGTTTAGGTCTTAGTTTAGGTTTTATTTTATTTTTATTTTATTTAGGTTTAGGTTTATTTATTTATTTTATGTTTTATTTAGTTTAGGTTTAGGTTTAGTACAGGGTCAGGGTTTAGAGTGTTTGCCTGCCTGGGTCAGAGGCCCAGGTTGAGCCTAGGTGGGGTCTGGGGTCAGGGTTTTTAAGGCCTAGGGGGGTTTAAGGCTCAGGGTTTAGGGTCAGGGGGCAGGTTAGGGTTTAGGTGAGTTTTTTAAAAAAAAGCAAACCAGTATTAATTAAATTAGTTTTATTTATCTTTTATTTATTTATTTTATTATTTTTTTATTTAGGTTTATTTTAATTTATCCATTTAGTTTATTTATTTTAGATTTATTTATTTTATTTTAGGTTTTTTATTTTATTTTATGTTCAAGTTTATGTTTATTTTAGTTTAGTTTTATTTTTATTATTTTTTTAGGTTTAGGTTTTTTATTTTAGGTTTTAGGTTTTTTTTCTTTTATTTTTCTTGGTTTAAGTTTTAGGTTTTATTTTATTTTTATGTTTTATGTTTTTTTTATTTTAGTTTAGGTTTATTTTAGTTATTTTATTTTATTTAGGGTTTAGGTATGCATGTTTAGTTTTTTTTAGGTTTAGTTTTATTTATTTTAGTTTAGTTTATTTTAGTTTAGGTTTAGCTTATTTTATTTTTATTTTGGTTTAGGTTTTATAGTTTAGGGTTTAGTTTTAATTTTATTATTTAGGATTTATTTTAGTTTATTCTTAGGTTTAGGTTTTATTTAGTTTATATTTTTTATTTTATTTTATTTTAGGTTTGTTTTTTTTAGGTTTTATTTTCATTTAGTTTAGTTTTTATCCATTTTATTTTAATTTAGATTTTATTTGTTTTTTTCCTTTATTTTTAGGTTTAGGTTTATGTTTTATTTTAGGTTTTATTTTATTTTATGTGGGATTCAATTTTTTATTTATTTTATTTTTAGGTTTTATTTAGTTTAGGTATAGGTTTTTAGCTTTTTATGATTTAGGGTTAAGGGTTTAGGGTTATTTGAGGGTTTAAGATTTAGGGTTTGGGGTTTAGGGTTTAGGGTTTAGGCCTTTAGGGGTTCGAGTTTAGGGTTTAGGGTTTATGGTTTTTAGGATTCAAGGTTTAGATTTTAGGGTTTAGGTTTTAGGTCTAAGGTTCAGGTTTTAATTAGGGGATTTGGTTTTTTTTCTAATAGATAACAAATTCAAACTCAACATTTTTTGTTTTCAGGTTCACCAACCAAGTAACACACCAAGTTTTCTAAGACACAAGCGATGACATAGATAAAAAATGAGCAAGCATAGAGAAAATCAAAAACTCTAGATAACTAGAATAGTCTCTACTATAAGATAGCTCCATAAGCAGCAAATTGGATCAGCCATTCTGTAGTTTCTCTAGTTCCCACAAAACCATCCCAGCCTCTTGATTAGTGGGATCCACCATCATATCCCTCTGCCATGACCACTATTGTAACCTCCTTCGCTCCTCCTGCCTCCAGAACCACCACTACTCTGACCACCACCTCCAGATCCCCCACCTACTATGATAATCATCTTCACCGCCTTCACCTCCACCACTAGATCTTGACTGAGCCTGGTTGATGGTGACATTCCTACCGTCAAGGTTCTGCCTATTCTTTGGGTTTAAGTTTATTAGGTTTTAGGGTTTATGTTTATTTTTTAATTTATTTAATTACTTTAGGTTTAGGTTTATGGTTTAGGGTTTAAGGTTTAAGGTTTTAGGGTTTATGCTTTAAGGGTTTTAAGGTTTAGGGTTAGTGTAGGGTTTAAGTTGTAGGGTTTTAGGTTTAGAGGGATAGGGAGTGGATGGGATGTAGTTTAGGTTTAGGTTTTGAGGGATGGTCAGTGGAGGGTTTATATCAGGGTTTAAGATTAGTTTAGGGTAGGAGGGTGGGGAGGGTTTAGGGAGGTTTAGGCTCATGGAGGTAGGTTTAGGCACAGGGCAGTAGGTTAGTGGAAGTTTAGTTTAGGGCCCAGGTCATGATCAGATTTAGTTTAGGGTTTTAAAACCAAGCAAACCCATACATTGGTTTATTTAGTTTATTTTATTTATATTTATTTTTATTTAGGTTTATTTTATATTTATATAGTTAGTTTATTTATTTTTATTTATCTTAGTTTAGGTTTTATTTTAGTTTATTTTTAGGTTTAGTTTTAGGTTTATGTTTTTTTATTTTATCTATTTTTAGGTTTATTTTTATTTTTTAGGTTGTTTAGATTTTATTTTATTTTTTTTGGTTTAGTTTAGGTTTTATTTGGTATTTTAGTTTTATTTATTTAGGTTTATTTATTTTAGTTTATTTTATTTATTTAGTAGTTTAGTTTTATTTTAGGTTTATGTAGGTTTATTTATTTTAGTTTAGTTTATTTTAGTTTTAGTTTATTTTATTTTGTTTATTTTTGGTTTATGTTCTTTTTAGTTTTATTTTTTATTTATTATTTATTTTAGGTTTATTTTTTTTTGCTTTTATTTAGTTTTTTATTTTATTTTATTTTTAGGTTTATTTATTTTATGTTATTTATATTTATTTATATTTTATTTTTTATTTTATTTTAGTTTTATTTTATTATGTTTTTATTTTAGTTTAATTTATTTTAATTTTATTTTTTATTTTATTTTAGGAAGTTTAGGATAGGTGTTAGTTTAGGTTTTATTTATTTTATTTATTTTAATTAATTATTTTATTATTATTTTGGAGCATAGTTTTAACCTATGGTTAGTGGAAGTTAAGGGGTAGGGTTTAGGTTGTGGGTAGTGGTTTAGGAGGATTTAGTAGGTTGTGATCAGGGCTCAGTGGTTGTGGCTAGATTTGTGGTTTGGGTTTTGTGGTTTTTTGTCCAGGGTTCAGCTTTAGTTTTAGGTAGTTTGTGGTTTTTTTTAATAGAAACAAATAGATTCAACATTTCTTTTCATTTTAGTGGGTTTATATTTTTTTTATTATTTTTTTTAATAGAGAATATTGATTCAACATTTCTTCTTTTTGATTTTAGTTTATTCAAGGTCTACCCATTCTCGTGGTTTAGGATTAGGTTTGCTTATTAGGTTTTATGGTTTAGGTTTATTTTTAATTTATTTAGTTACTTTTAGTTTAGGTCTGGGGTTTTAGGGTTTAGAGTTTAGGATTAGGGTTTGGCTTAGGTTTATTATTTGGGTTTGTTTAAGGCTTTGGGTTTAGGGTTTAGGTTTTTTTAATTAAGTAAACTGGTAGGTTTATGTTTATTTAGTTTATTATTTATTTATTTAAGATTTTTTTATTTAAGTTTATTTTTTATTTTTATTTAGTTTTTTTATTTATTTTAAGTTTATTAATTTTAGTTTTTTATTTTAGTTTATTTTTTAGGTTTAGTTATGTTTATTTTACAGTTGAGTTTAAGTTTATTTTATTTTAGGTTTATGTTATATTTTATTTTAGGTTTAGATTTAGGTTTTATTTTTATTTTTTTTAGGTTTAGGTTTGTTTTATTTTAGGTTTATTTTAGTTTTTTTATTTTATTTATTTTTAGCTCTATTATAGGTTTATGCTTAGTTTAATTTATTTTAGTTTAGTTTTATTTTAGTTTTGGTTTAGGTTATTTTATTTTGTTTATTTTATTTTTATTTAGTTTAGGGTTTTTAAGTAAAGTTTTTTTAAAGTTTAGGTTTATTTTATTTATTTTAGGTTTTATTTTAGGATTATTTAGGTTTAAGTTTATTTATTTTATTTTATTTTATTTTATAACATTTAGTTTTTAATTTATTAAGATTTCATGGTTATTATATTTTATTTAGTTTAGTTTATTTTATTTTATTTTTATTTTTATCTTTATATTTTGTAGCCTAGTTTAGTTTAGGTCTTTATCTTTATCTTTATTTATTAGGTTATTTTAGGTTAGGTGCGCTCAGTTCTGGGATCTGGGGTGGGTTTGGGTTCTGTTTGGGCTGTGATTTAGGGTTTTGGGTTTTTCAGTTTTGTGGGTTTATTCTTTCTTGTGGTTTGTGGGTTTACAGGCTAGTTTTAGGGTTTAGGTTTGTGGCTGGGTTTATGTGTTTAGGTTTAGGGTTTAGGTTAGTTTTATGGTTTAGTAGGTTTGTGTTTTAGGTTTAGGTTTATTATTTAGGTTTTAGTTTTTATTTAGTTTTATTTATTTTTTATTTATTTTAGTTTATTTCTTTATTAAGTTTATTTTTTTTATTTAGTTTTTTATTTATTTTTATTTATTTTTTTATTTTTTTTATGGTTTTATTTTATTTATTTATATTTTATTTTTAGTTTATTTTATTTATTTATTTTTATTTTAGTAGTTATTTTATCTTTTATTTTAGGTTTTTTTCTTTTAGGTTTTTTTTGTTTAGGTTTAGGTTTATTTTAGTTTATTTTATTATATTTAGTTTAGGTTTTAATTTATTTTAGGTTTAGGTTTAGATTTTATTAATTTTAGTTAATTTATTTTAGTTTAGGTTTAAGTTTATTTTATTATTTTAGTTTATTTTTTAGTTTTTTAGGTTTTATTTTATCCATTTTAGGTTTTATTTATTTATTATTTATTTTTTAGGTTTATTTTATATTATTTTAGGTTTATTTTATTTTTATTTCATTTAATTTATTTATTTAGGTTTATTTTTAGGTTTATTTTATTTTATTTAGTTTAGGTTTATTTTTATTATTTATCTTTATTTATATTTATTAGGTAGTAGGTTTAAGTTTAGCTTAGGTTTATTATAATACATATTATCTTATTTAGGTTTAGGTTTTATTTATCTTATTTTAGGTTGTTTAAGTGGGGTTAGTTTAGTAGAGGTTAGGTAGGTTTGTGGGTGTGGTAAGGTTTTAGTGGTTTAGTGGTAGTGGGTTCAAGGTTTAGGGTGGTCGATTTAGTGTTAGTTTAAGGGTTTAGGGTTTATGGTTTGGGTTTTTCTTATTTTTTATTTATTTTTAGGGTTTAGGGTTTAGGATTTTTAAGTTTTTTTTTAATAGAGAACAAATTCAGATTTAGCATTTCTTCTTCTCAATTTCATCAACCAAGTAACACACTAAGTTTTCTAGCATACAAGCGATGACATAGATCAACTTTTAGCACACATAGAGCAAATTAAAAACCCTAGATAACTAGAACTGTCTCTACTGTAAAGACAGTTCCATAAGTAGTAGATCGAATCAACCATTCTTCAGTTTCTCCAATTCCCATCAGAACCACCCCAGCCTCTCGAGTAGAGGGACCCACCTTCATATCCTCATCTCTCCCTCCGCCAGCACCACAGCTACAACCTCAGTCGCTCCTCCCACTTACATAACGACCACTTCTTCTACCACCTCCATATCCAGCAACACCTCTAGATCCCCACCACCAAGATGATAACACTGCCTTTCACCTCCCCCCTGATCTAGGCGAGCCCTGGTTGACGGTGATGTTCTTGCCATCAAGGTTCAACCCATTCTTAGTGTTTAGGTTTAGGTTTATTAGGTTTTAGCATTTACGTTTAAGTTTTAATTAATTTAGTTACTTTAGGTTTATGTATAGGATTTAGGGATTATGGTTTAGGGTTCGGTTTAAGGGTTTTGGGTTTTAGGTTTAGGGTTTTAGAGATTAAGCTTTTACAGTTTAGAGTTTAGGGTTTAGGGTTTTATGGTTTAAGGTTTAGGATTTAGAGTTTTATTATTTAGGGTTTATCATTTAGAGTTGTAAGTTTTGGGTTTGTTTTAGGGTTTAGGGTTTTATTTATTTATTATTTATTTTTAGGGTTTAGTTTTATGGTTTAAGGCTTATTGTTTAGGTTTTAGGTTTAGGGTTCATGTTTTAGTTTAGGGTTTAGGGTTTTTGGTTTTTTTATATAGAATAAATTTAGATTGAACATTTCTTTTTCTCGATTTCATCAACAAAGTAACACACCAAGTTATCAAAAATAGAAGTGACGACATAGAAAAAAAATGAGCACACATAGAGCAAATCCAAAACCCAAGATAGCTAGAGTCATTTCTACTGTAAGGACACAGTTCCAAAAGCAACAGATCGGATCAGTCATTCCTTAGTTTCTCCAGTTCCTAGCAGAACCATCCTGGCCTCTCGAGTAGAGGGATCCACCATTATATCCTCGATCTCTCCCTCTGCCATGATAATAGCTGTAACCTTCGTCGCTCCTCCCACCTCAATAACCACCACTACTCCGACCACCACCATCATATCCACCAACACCTCTAGATCCCCCACGACCACTATGAAAATAGCGGCCTTCGCTTTCTCCTCCACTACCAAATCTAGACCCAGTTGTGATGATGTTCTACACATCAGGTTTAAATCTTAGGTTTTAGGGTTTAGGTTTATTTTTAATTTATTTAGTTACTTTAGGTTTAGGTTTAAGGTTTGGGGTTTAGGAGGCTTTGGGTAGGGTCAGGTTTAGGTTTATAGTTAGGGTTTCAGTTGTATGTTTAGTGTTGTAGGTTTAGGGTTTAGGTTTTGGGTTACCTTTGGTTTAGGGTTTAGGATTTATTTTTTTTGTTTTGAGTTTTTTTTTTTAAGTTTAGGTTTTTTGCTTAAGGTTTAGGTTTGGGTTTTTATTTTATTTTTTATGTTTAGGTTTTAGGTTTTCAATTTTGGTTTATTTTTAGGTTATATTTTTCAATTTAGGTTTAGGTTTATTTTTAATTTTTTTTATTTTATTTAGTTTAAGTTTTGGTTTAGGTTTAGGTTTAGTTTATTTTAGGATTAGGTTTAGGTTTTATTTATTTTAGTTTAGTTTATTTTAGTTTTAGGTTTATTTTATTTTGTTAATTTTATTTATTTTAGGTTAGATTTTTTTTAAGTTTAGGGTTTAGGTTTTATTTTTTTTATTTATTTTTTTTAGATTTATTTTTGTAGGTTTAGGTTTCATTTTGTTTTTTATTTTTTTATTTTAGGTTTATTTTGTTTATTTTACATTTAGTTTTATTTTATTTAGGTTTTTTATTCTGAGTTTACTTTATTTTTTTTACTTTAGTTTATGTTTTTTTATTTTATTTTGTTTATTTTATTTTTTTTATTTTATCTTTATTTTTTTAAGTAGATTTATTTATTTTATTTTTTATTTTATTTAAGCCTAGTTTTATTTATTTTAAGGTTATATTTAGTATGAGGTTTTAGTTTTGAGTTTAGGTTTAGAGGTTTGGAGGTTTAGGGTTTAGGAAGCCAGGGTTAGTGTTAGGGTTTAGGGTGGGGTTCAGGGTTAGATTTAGGATTTAGGGAGGTTTGTAGGGTTTAGGGTTTAGGGAGGGTTTTAGGTTGGGTTGAGTTTGGGTTCAGGTTTAGGGTATGGTAGTGTAGATTTATGGTTGTAGGTTTAGGTAGTTTAGGTTAGTTTTAGGTTAAATTTTTTATTTTATTATTTTTTTTTTTTTTATTATTATAGGTTTAGGGTTTGGTTTAGGTTTAATGTTTAGGTTTAAGTTTAGGGTTTAGATTTTTAGTTATTTTTAATAGAGAACAAATTCAGATTCAACATTTTTTTCTTGTCGATTTCATCAACCAAGTAACACACCAAGTTTTTTAAGATAGAAGCGATGACATAGATAAAAATTGAGCACACATAGAGGAAATCAAAAAACCTTGATAATTACAACCGTCTCTACTATAAAGACACAGTTCCATAAGAAGTAGATCGGATCGACCGTTCTTTAGTTTCTCCGGTTCCCATTAGAACCACCTCGGTCTCTCGAGTAGCAGGATCCACCATCATATCCCCTCTCCCTCCTCACCACCACCGCAATAACCTTGCCCTTTCGCTCTACAATGACCACTACCCCACCACCACTTCCATATCCACCAGGACCTCCACATCCCCCATCACCCCTATGTAATTGTTGCCTGCAACTTCGCCTCCATAGTTAGATCTAGACTGAGCCTGGTTGTCAGTGATTTTCCTACCGTCAAAGTTCTGCCCATTCTTAGGGTTTTGGTTTATTAGGTTTTAGGGTTTTGGTTTATTTTATAATTTATTTAGTTACTTTAGGTTTAGGTTTAGGGTTTCTAGTTTAGTGTTTAGGGTTTAGGGTTTAAGGTTAGGGTTTAGGGTTTAGGGTTTAGGGTTTTAGGGTTTGGGTTTAGAGTTTAGGGTTTAGGGTTTAGGATTTAGGGTTTAGTGTTTAGGATTTTGGGTTTGGGGTTTAAGTTTTAGGGTTTAGAGTTTAGGGTTTATGGTTGTAGGTTTAGGGTTTAAGGTTTATCGTTTAGGGTTAGTTTTAGGTTTACTTTAGGTTTTTTTATTTTTTATTTTATTTATTTTAATTTTTTTTTAGGGTTTAGGGTTTAGTTTAGAGCTTAGGTTTTAGCATTAAGGTTTAGGTTTTAGTTTAGGGTTTTGGTTTTGGTTTTTTTAACATAGAACAAATTTATATTCAACATTTCTTCTTTTGATTTCATGAACCAAGTAACACGCCAAGTTTTCTAAGACACAAGCGATGACTTAGATAAAAAAATGAGCACACATAGAGCAAATAAAAGCCCTAGATAAATAGATTCGCCTCTACTGTAAAGACACAGTTCTAGAAGCAACAGAATGGATCGGACATTCTTCAGTTTCTCTAGTTCCCATCAAATCCATCCAACCTCTTGAGTAGTGGGATCCACCATTATATCCTGGATCTCTCCCTCCACCACCATCATCGTTGTAACCTCCATCACTCCTCCCACCTCCATAACCACAATTGCTTTGACCACCACCTCCATATTCACCAGCACCTCAAGATACCCCACCACTACCATAATGCCGATTCTGCTTTGCCTCCACCCCATCTAGAATGAGCTTGGTTGAGTGATGTTCCCACAAGGTTCTGCCCATTCTTTGGGTTTAGGTATAGGTTTAGGTTTATTAGGTTTTAGGGTTTAGGTTTAATTTTTTAATTTATTTAGTTACTAGGTTTAGATTTATTGTTTAGGTTTAGGTTTAGGGTTCTCGCCATAGGTTTAGGTTTAAGGTTTATAGTTAGGCTTTAGGGTTAAGTATTTTTTTTTAACTCAAATGATTTCAAAACAAATATGAAATTACCAAATCTAACAAGACATTATCCTCTAAAAACTAATAAAATATGATCAAATAAAATGCAATTCAAAACTTCACAAAAATAGTATTTTACAAAATGATTTAACTCCCAAAGATAATAAAATTTGATTTTATAGAAGGCCAACAAAGCTTAGTAATAAGGTGAAACCCATATCATCATCGATTCCTCGAGGCTCTTCCTTCTTCTCTTCCATGCTGTTGGAGTAAAAGCGTAGTAGAGTAGCGTAAGCATCGCGCAACACATCAAATTTACCAGATCGCTCAAATACTTTAACCTTCTCATCCTGTGTGTATGTAATCAAGGGCAATCGTGATGGTGAGGACATTCTTGTAAGTGTTGGTGAACATGTGGGGCACTACAGCAAGGGTGGGATAATAGAGGGCCAGTGAGAGAGATGTGATCACTGAAAGGCCTGCCGAAAACTTCTCAATGAGATCATCTACAGTGAGGTCAAGCACCTCAGGACTGAACACTGAACCTTCATCATATAAAGACTGGACGATAAGGCCATTAGAGAATGGCCTAATCCCCAACTTTGTGAGGAGAGCAGCCTCAAAGGATCCCAACTCATTGCCTATTTTAACTAGCTCAATCGGGTGATAATTTCAATAGTTCCCTTTATCTTAGTTGGGATGTTGAGAAGCTGGAAGAAAGAAGTGAAGGATCCGCACTGCCTCGGAGGTACCACAAAATCAATAGGCACAACAAAACCAACACAGACAGGAGCACCAACATTATATTTCACAACCTCTTTGTTGGCTTCTTTAAGATCACCTTTCGTACAAATTAACTCAACCAGGGTTTAAGGTTTATGGTTTAGGGTTTAGGGTTTAGGATTCAGGATTAGGGTTTAGGGTTTAGGGTTTAGGGTTTAAGGTTTAGGGTCAGCTACATTTAAGGTTTACATTTAGGTTTAGAGTTTTTAGGGTTTAGGTTTAGGATTTAAGGTTGTAGGTTTAGATTTAGGTTTAGGGTTTAGGATTAGTATTATTAGGGTTTAGGGTTTAGGACTTAAGGAGTAGAGTTTTTTATATACTTTTTAAATTAATTAAACCAAGAGTTTAAGTTTATTTAATATTTTTATTTATTTTAGTTTTTATATATTTTTATATTTAGTTTTATTTTTATTTTATTTAGTTTAGTTAATTTATTTTAGTTTATTTATTTTTGTTAGGGTTTTATTTTAGTTTATTTTAGGTTTACGTTTAGGTTTAGTTTTACTTTTTAGTTGAGTTTTATTTTTATTTTATTTTTAAGGTTTAGGTTTTAGTTTTTATTTTAGGTTTAGGTTTAGGTTTTATTTTATTTTTAGGTTTAGGTTTTAGGTTTTTAATTTAGGTTTATTTTTAGGTTTTATTTTTTAGTTTAGGTTTAGGTTTATTTTTATTTTATTTTATTTTATTTAGCTTATGTTTAAGTTTTATTTATTTTAGTTTAGTTATTTTAGTTTTGGTTTAGTTTTATTTTATTTTGTTTATTTTATTTTAATTTTATTTTTAGGTTTTTTTTCTTAGTTTAGGGTTTAGATTTTATTTTTTTATTTATTTTTAAGTTTTATTTTTAGGTTTATTTTTTAGGATTAGGTTTTTCTTTTGTTTTTATTTTATTTTATTTTTCTTTATATTTAGTTTTATTTATTTAGGTTTTTATTCTTAGGTTTATTTTATTTATTAGTTTAGTTTGTATTAATTTATTTTATTTTAGTTTATTTTATTTTATTTTGTTTTATTTTTAGGTTTAGGATCGGTTTAATTTAGGTTTTATTTTCTTATTTATTTATTTTATTTAGGTTTAGGTTTTTTAAATTTTATTTTAGGTTTTATTTAGTTTAGGTTTAGGTTTTAGGTTTTAGGGTTTAAGGTTTAGGGATTAGAGTTTTAATGTATAAGGTTTAGGGGTTATAAGTTTATGGATTAGGGTTAGTTTTAAGGTTTGTCATTTAAGTTTAGGGATTTTTTTAATTCTTTTACTATTTTTTATTATTGAGATTTAGGGTCTAGGTTTTAGGTTTTAGCTTACGGTTTTTGGTTACTTTTTTTTAGATAGAGAAAAAATTCAAGTTTAACATATCTTCTTTTTGATTTCATCAACCAAGTAACACACCAAATTTTTTAAGACACAAGCGAGGACATAGATAAAAAATGAGCATGCATAAAGAAAATAAAAAACCATAGATAATTAGAACCGTCTCTACTACAAAACATAATTCCATAAGTAGTAGATCATATCAGCCGTTCTTCAATTTCTCCAAATCCCAATAGAACCACCTCAGCCTCTCGAGTAACGGGATCCACCATCATATCCCTAATCTCTCCTCCACCCACGGCCAGAACTCTCCGCTCATCCACCTCCATAACCATTCGCCCAACCACCACCTCCATATCCACCAACACCTCTAGATCTTCCGCCATTACTATGATAATCGCCGCCTCCACTTTTGCCTACACTGCCAGATCCAGACTAAGCCTTATTGATGGTGATGTTCTTGACGTCAATGTTTTGGCCATTCTTAGGGTTTAGGTTTAGGTTTATTTCATTTTAGGGTTTAGGTATAATTTTAATTTATTTAGTTACTTTAGGTTTGGTTTGGGTTTTAGAGTTTAGAGTTTAGGTTTAAGGTTGTGGTTTAGATTTATGCTGAGGGTTTATGTTTTATAATTAGGGTTTAGAGTTCTTTAGGTTTAAGGTTTAGGTTGGTTTATGCTGGTTTAGTATTGGGGCAGTTAGTTTTGTGGGTTTAGGGTTTAAGATTTAGGGTTTAGGGTTTTATTTAAAATTAAGTAAACCCATAGGTTTTAGTTAATTTTTTATTTCTTTAGTTTATTTTATTTTTTATTTTTATTTAGTTTTTTTTTTTATTTTTATTTAGTGTTAATTAGTTTAGGTTTATTTATTTTAGTTTTGGTCTCTTATTTTAGTTTTTTTTAGGTTTAGTTTTATGTTTAGATTTAATTTTTAGTTAAGTTTTTTTTTTTGATAGGTTTAGACTTTATTTTTTATTTTTTGCTTTAAGTTTAGGTGTTTATTATATTTTTATAGGTTTAGGTTTTAGGTTTAATTTTAGGTTTATTTTATGTTTTATTTTCAACTGAAGTTTAGGTTTATTTTAGTTTATTTTATTTTATTTAGTTTAAGTTTAGAATTAGATATCAGTTTAGTTTATTTTAGGGTATGTTTTAGTTTTATTTATATTAGTTTAGGTTTATGTTTATTTTATGTTGTTTATTTTATTTTATTTTAGGTTTATTTATTTTAGTTTAGTTTTTATTTTATTTTATTAGGTTTATTTCTGAGGTTTCATTTAGTTTTTTATTTTATTTTAGGTTTATTTTATGTTTAGTTTTTTATTTTATTTATGTTTTATTATTAAGTTTATTTTATTTTAGTTTAGTTTAAGATATAATTTATTTTATTTTAGTTTATTACTTTATTTTATTTTATTTTTAGGGTTAGGTTTATTTTTTGTTTAGGTTTTTATTTTATTTTATTTTATTTATTTAATTTAGGTTTATGTTTTATTTATTAATTTTATTTTTAAATTTTATTTAGTTTAGGTTTAGGTTTTTAGGTTTTGTGGTTTTAGTTTAGTGTTTCAGGTTTAAGCTGTGGGTTTTAGGTTTGTTTTAGGGTTAGGTTGTGGTGGGGGAGGGTTTAGGTTTAGTTTAGGCTTTAAGGTTTAGGGTTTTAGGGTTTAAGGATGGTTTAGGGTTTAGGATTTAGGGTTTAGAGTTTATGGTTTTGCCTGGGGTTTGGGTTTTAGGGTTTAGGGTTTAGGGTTTAAAGTTATAGGTTTGTGGTTTTTTATTTTTAGGGTTTAGGGCTTAGGATTTAAGATTTATGTTTAGGGTTTAGGTTTTAGTATAGGGTTTAAGATTTTTGAATAGTTTTTAATGGAGAAAAAATTCAAATTCAAAATTTCTTCTTTTTGATTTGATCAACCAAATAACACACCATGATTTCTAAGACACAAGAAATGACAGATAAAAAATGATCACGCATAGAGAAAATCAAAAAGACATAGTTCCATAACTTATAAAACCTAAACCTTAGATAACTAGACTGTCTCTATTATAAAGACATAGTTCCATAAGCAGCAGATCAGATCGATCATTCTTCAGTTTCTATAGTGCCCATCAAAACCACCTCGGCCTCTCGAGCAGCAAGATCAACCATCATATCCCTGATACCTCCTTTTGCCATCACCATAGATGTAACCTCCATTGCTCCTCTTGCCACCATAGCAACCACTGCTCTGACCACCACCTCCATATCCACCAACACCTCTAGATCCGACCACCACCTCCATAATAGCAGCCTCCGCTCCACCACGTGATCAGAGCTTGATGTGATGTTCTGCCATCAAGGTTCTTCCATTCTTAGGGTTTAGGTTTAGGTTTAGATTTATTAATTTTTAGGGTTTAGGGTTATGTTTTAATTTATTTAGTTGCTTTAGGTTTAGGTTGGGTTTGGGGTTTAGGTTTGTTTATGGTTTTTAGGTTTAGGGTTTAGAGTTTTTTTTGTTTTTTTTAAATCAAATGATTCCATAATAAATAAGAAATTACCAAATCAAATAAGACATTATCCTCTAACAACTAATAAAATAAGATAAAATAAAATGCAATTCAAAAATTCACAAAAATAGTCTTTCACAAAATGATTTAACTCTTAGAGATAATAAAATTTTATTTTACAGAAGCCAATAAAGCTTAGTGGAATAAACTGAAACCCATATCATCATCAAATTCCTCAATAGGCTCTTCGAATACAACAGTCAGAGTAGTAGCAGCAGCATGAGTAGTAGAAGCATCAAGCGTAGTAGGCACATCAAATTTTTTAGGATCCTTCAAATACTCTTTAACCTTCTTGTCTTATGGGTATGTGTAATCAATGGCAATTGCAAGGGCAAGGACATTCTCATAAGCGTTGATGAACATGTGGAGCATTGTTAGCAAGGGTGGGATAAAAGAGGGCCAGTGAAAGACAAGTGATCATTAAAAGGCCTGCCAAAAACATCTCGATGAGATCATCTTCAATGAGGTCAAGCACATCAAGACTGAACACCGAACCATCATCATACAAGACTATATGACAAGGCCATAAGATAATAGCCTAATCCCTAACTTAGTAAGGTGAGAATCCTCTGAGGATCCCACCTTATCGCCTTTTTTAATTAGCTCAACTAGGGTGATAATTTCAACAAGACTCTGTAATCTTAGTTGGGATGTTGAGAAGCTGGAAGAAAGAAGTCTGTGAAAGATTCAGACTAGTGTTTCTTGGAAGAACTATAACATCAATAGGTGCAACAAGACCAACATGGGCAAGAGCACCAACTTTGTAATTCACAACATCTTCGCTGACTTCTTTAAGATCACCTTTCATAAAAATCAGCTCAACCGGGGTTTAAGGTTTATGGTTTAGGGGTTTAGGGTTTTAGGGTTTATGCTTTTAAAATTTAGGGTTTAGGATTTAGGGTTTAGGGTTTAGAGTTTAGGGTTTAAGTTATATGGTTGTGGGTTTAGTGTTGTAAGTCTAGGGATTAGGATTTAGGGTTTAAGTTTTTTATTTTTTATTTTAAATTAAGTAAACCAATAGGTTTAGGTTTATTTAGTTTATTTTTTATTTTATTTATTTTTTAATTTTATTTATTTATTTTTTTTTATTTTATTTTATTTAGTTTAGTTTATTTATTTGAGGTTTATTTATTTTTTGTTTAGGGTTTTATTTTAGTTTTAATTTTAGGTTTAGGTTTATTTCTTAGTGAGTTTTATTTTTATTTTATTTTGGGTTTAGGTTTATATTTTTCATTTTTAGGTTTAGGCTTACGTTTTTATTTTATTTTTGTAGGTTTAGGTTTTAGGTTTTTATTCTAGGTTTATTTTTAAGTTTTATTTTTTAGTTTAGGCTTAGGTTTATTTTTAATTTTTTTATTTCATTTAGTTTTGGTTTAGGTTTAGATTTAGTTTATTTTAGGTTTAGGCTTAGGTTTTATTTATTTTAGTTTAGGATTAGGTTTATTTTATTTTGTTTATTTTATTTTTATTTTAGATTTAGTTTTTTTTAGTTTCTGATTTAGGTTTTATTTTATTTATTTATAGGTTTTATTTAGTTTTATTTGATTTTATTTTAGGTTTATTTTATTTTATTTTACGTTAGTTTTATTTTATTTAGGTTTTTTATTATTCTTAAGTTAATTTTATTTTTAGTTTAGTTTTAGTTTATTTATTTTATTTTAGTTTATTTTTATTTATGATTTAATTATTATTTGACATAGGTTTAGGTTTTAGTTTTAGGTTTTTGTTTTTTATTTTATTTTATTTTATTTAGATTAGGTTTTAGGTTTTGGTTTAGGTTTACAGGCCTTTAGGGTTTGAGGGTTTGAGATTTAGGGTTAGTTTAAGGCTGGGTTTAGGGTTAAGCATTTTACCTTTAGGTATTTAAGGTTTAGGGTTTATTTTTAATTTACTTTATGTTTAGGTTTTATTTTTATTTAGGTTTACATTTAGGTTTTTATTTTATTTTAGGTTTAGGTTTTAGGTTTTCTTACGTTTTAGGTTTTATTTTTTTACTTATTTTAGGTTTATTTTAGTTTATTTTATTTTATTTGATGAGGTTTAAGTTTTATTTATCTTAGATTATTTTATTTTAGTTTAGGTTAAGGTTTATTTTATTATTATTTTATGTATATTTTTCTTCAATTTAGTTTTAGGTTTTATTTTTATTTATCTTTAGGTTTTGGATTTTATTTAATTTATTTTAGGTTTATTTTATTTTATTTTATGTTTAGTTTTTATTTTATTTAGGTTTTAACTCTTAGGTTTAGTTTATTTTTTAGTTTAGTTTATGTTTTTATTTATTTTATTTTAGTTTAATTTAGATTTTATTATTATTTTATTTTTAGGTTTAATTTTACATTTTATTTTAGGTTTTTTATTTTATTTAGTTTAGTTTATTTATTGATTTTATTTTTTTGTTTATTTTAGATTAAGTTTTAGGTTTTGTGGATTTGGGTTTAGGGTTTTTTATGGTTATTTAGGGTTTAGTGGTTGCAGGGTTTAGGGTTTTAAGGTTTAGAGCCTAGTTTTGGGCCTAGGGAGCTTAGGGTTTTGGCTAAGGTTTAGTGATTATAATTTGGTTTAGGGTTTTTGGTCAAGGGTATGGTTATGGTTTAGGGTTAAGGGTTAAATTTAGGGTTTAGGTTTTAGGTTTATGGTTTGTTTTAGGGTTTTTAGCTTTGGGGTTTAGGGATTAAGGTTTAGGATTTAGGGTTTAGGTTTATGGTTTAGTGTTTATAATTTTTTTTAAAATTTAGGGTTTAGGTTTTAGGTTTTAGAATAAAAACATCTACAAAGTTATTCCAAAACACCATTTCTTATTACTCATATTAGAAAAAATTTATTGAAACCGATCATTCTAGCAACATGGTTAATTTTGTTAACATGAATAAGAGGCACTAAAAAAATAAGTAAAGAAATATTATGTATAATGATAAAGATTTTAATACAGTTACGAATATAGAGGGTACCAATCCCTCTTACATTCCAAACAATAAAATTAAACATAAAGAAATGAAAAGGGGTTAAGAAAAGGTTAATTAAGAGAGGAGAGGGAGGCTGTAGCCAATCTAGTGTTTCTTAATAATTTGGGAGGGAAATTTTTAACATTTTTTCTCTTTTTAGCATGATAAGTTTGGAAACCATTTTCTTTTCCCATATAAACATCATTCGAGAAAGATTTAAGAACATTAGTCTTAGATTTAGGAGAAATCTCCTGATTAGAAATGAGTTCTCCTTCTTCCAAGACATTATAATTTATTAAAGCCAAATGAGCATCGGGAATAACAAGAGAGGGAGCAGAAACATATTTACTAAGAGGAAAGTGTGAACTCCAATCCCTTCCTCTTCATGACCCAAATTATTAGACAAAGCCAAATCTTTATGAGAATTTAAATAATCCTAAATCTGGAAAATAAAATCAATTTTTTCAACCTAATTATCTGAATTTGAATGATGCATAATATTATTATATTCATTTATATTCTCAATCAAAGCTTCATTTTCATCAATCAAAGCTAGCAAGAATGTAGGGATTGAATCGGAGAAAATAGAATCATCATCTAAAAGTTTAGAAAAACTGTTATTGTTCACATTAGAAGCCTTCAATTATGCAAAAGATGTAAGAGATAAAATAGGTTTATTAGGAACATTCAAAAATTCCATTTCTTCTGAAGTAGCTTTTTGATATTTAATAGTGATTGGCCTAGGGTTAGGGATAAAAGTTTCCTTAACAGGGATTTTATTTTTTAGGTGAGGATGATGAATGAAACATTCAAAATTATCATGCCCATGGATTTTATAGTGAGAACAAAAGACAGGGAGATTTTCAAATTCAAATCTTTGCATATAACCATAATTTTTAGATCCCAACCAGATTTTTTGGGTGTTTCTTGGTAATGTCCAATTCAACAAGGATTCTAGCCACTAAAGGATGAGATTTTAAAGTCGTTGCCTGGTCAACTTACAATGGTCGACCAAATAAAGCACCCACAGAAAAATGGAATTGATGGTTAATGAAAGGGATTTGCATATTAGGGAGAGAAATCTAAACTAGAACATCTCATTTTTGAATGATTTCAGAGCAGTCAAAGCAAAGTTAGTTGATTCCCTAGTAGGATCCATAGGATCCTTTAGTTTTCCCTAAGGAATCATCGGGGAAGACTCCAGGCCATCGTGTCACTCTAATGAAGACACAAAATAGGCTATCACTCATTGATTTAAGAAGGAATCCAGTGAGAATTGCACAAAATAGCTAGGAAGCAGTGGCCAGAAAGCTAAAAATGAGAGGGGAAAGGGAAATCATCAGAGCACGATGACCCGAGCTTAGGCAGCAATTTTTTTAGGTTTTTAGGTTTCAGTTTAATGTTTAAGATTCATTTATTTTAGGGTTTAGGTTTAGTTTAGGTTTAGGTTTAGGTTTAGTTTAAGAGAGGTTTGGAGGAGGTTTAGGATGTTTAGAGGGGAGTGGAGGGAGGATTTGGTTAGGAGGTAGAGTGGAGTAGGTGGGTTATTAGAGTTTAGGTTTAGGCCCAGGGAGGAAGGGCAAGAGCCCAGTAGACTCAGTCATTTAGCAGAGTAGTAAGTTTAGGCCTGGGTGGCCCATGTAGAGTGGCCCAGGATTTAGGGCCCAGGTTGGATCAGTTTAGTGCTCAGAGGGCCCAGTAGAGTCAGCCCAGGGTTATAGCGCTTTAGCTCAGATTTATCAGCTCATTAGCTCAGTTAAGGGCCCAGGGCAGTTAGGTTAACGCTCAGCTCAGCCAGGCCTAAGTTGGGCTCAGGATCAAGTCAGGGGCCTAGGGCTCAGTAAGTTTAGCTCAGCCTGGGCCCAGGGCTCAGTTTAAGTGAGAGAGCCTAGTCAGAGTTTAGTATGTTGGCTCACGAGGTCTAAGGCTCAGGTTTGATCTAATCCCCAGGTTTAGTAGGTTTAGTAGTCAGTTTAGGTCAGTTTAGTTCAGTATTTATAAGCCCAGGGCCCATTTAGAGTAGGAGTTTAGAGTTTAGAGTGTGATTTAGCCCAGGTTTAGCTCAGTATTTAGTTCAGTCATTTAGTTTAGGCCCAGCTCAGCCTGTCAGTTTAGGCCCAGGCTGTGAGGTTTATATTTTAGTGTTTGTGGCCCAGTTTGGTAGCCCAGAGTTGGGTGTGGCCCAGGGTCAGGTTTTATTCTGGGTTGGCCCATGATCTATGGTTTAGTTTTAAAACAGAGCCTAGGTTAGTTTATGGCTCAGGATCTGGGTTTTAGAATAGTGGTCAGAGTTTATGATCTGGGGTTTGTGGTTTGGCTCAGTTTAGGTTTATGGTGGTTAGTTATTGGGTTAGCTCATAATGTTTTTAGTTTTGGGTGGTTTAGTTTAGGGTTTGGAGTTTAGTTTATATTTTATTTTAATTTTTTTATTTAGTTTTTTTTTAGTTTAGATTTATTCTTATTTTATTTTATTTAGTTTATTTATTTAGGTTTATTTATTTAATTTAGTTATTTATTTTTAGTTTAAGTTTAGGTTTAGTTTGGTTTATTTATAGGTTTAGTTTATTTTATTTTAGTTTATTTTAATTTATTTTATGTTCAAAGTTAATTTAGTTTAGGTTTTACGTTTAGGTTTAGGTTTATTTTAGTTTAGTTTAGTTTAGTTTGTTTATTTATTTAGTTTATTTTTTGGTTAGGTTTATTTATTTAGTTTAATTTTAATTTATTTAGTTTAGTTTATTTTATTTTAGTTTAGGTTTAGGTTTATTTAGGTTTATTTAGTTTAATTTAATTTAGTTTATTTATTTAGCTTATTTTAGTTTATTTAGTTTAGGTTTAGGACATGGTAGGTTTAGGTTTAGGTTTAGGACAAGTTTAGTTTAGTTTATTTTATTTTATTTTAGTTTAGGTTTAGGTTTAATTAGTTCCATTTATTTTATTTAGTTTATTTATTTTTTTATTTATTTTTATTTTATTTTATTTAGTTTATATTTATTTATTTTATTTTATTTATTTTTTAGTTTAGGTTTAGGTTTTATTTTATTTAGTTTAGTTTAGATTTAGGCTTAAGGTTTAGGTTTAGGCTCATGTTTAGGTTTAGGGTTTGGGTGGTTTAGTAATGTAGGTTTAGGGTTTTTTTTTTTTTTAATATTTTTTTGTACGGTGTGGGGTTTAGGGTCTAGGGTTTAGGGTTTTTTTTTTTAAAATTAAGTAAACCAGCAGATTTAGGCTTATTTAGTTTATTTAGTTTATTTCTTATTTATTTTAGTATATTTTAATTTTAATTTTTATTTAGATTTATTTTTTATTTTTATTTAGTTTAGTTTATTTATTTTAGGTTTATTTATTTTAGTTTAGGTTTTTCATTTTAGTTTATTTTTTAGGTTTAGGTTTAGGTTTTTGTCTATTTTTTAATTTAGTTTTAATGTTATTTTATTTTTTAGGTTTATGTTTTATTTTTTATTTTTAGGTTTAGGTTTTGATTTTGATTTTATTTGTTTAGGTTTATGTTTTCGATTTATTTTTAGGTTTTATTTTTCTGTTAAGGTTTAGATTTATTTTTAGGTTATTTTATTTTATTTTGTTTTGTGTTTAGGTTTTGCATATTTTAGGTTTTATATTAGGTTATATTTATTTTAATTTAGTTTATTTTATTTTAGGTTTAGGTATTTTTTTACATTAAGGTTTACATTTTATTTTTTATTTATTTTTAAGTTTTCGTTATGGTTTATTTTTTAGGTTTAGGTATCTTATTTAGTATTTATCCTATTTTATTTTAGGTTTATTTTATTTTTATTTTACTTTTTGATTTTATTTTATTTAGGTTATTTATTTTTTGGTTTATTTTATTTAATTTAGTTTAGCATGGGTTTTTCTTTATTTTACTTTACTTTTGTTTTTATTTTTATTTTACTTTACTTTTAGGTTTAGGTTTAGGTTTAGGTTTTAGTTTACATTTTTATTTTATTTTAATTTTTATTTTAATTTTTATTTAATTTAGGTTTAGGTTTTTTTTGTTTAGGTTTAAGTTTTTAGGTTTTTTGGGTTTAGGGTTTAGGGTTTAGGGTTTAAGGTTTAGGGTTTAGGGTTTAGGGTTTTAGGATTTAGTGTTTAGGGCTTGTGGGTGGTTAGGGTTTAGGGTTCATTTTATTTTATTTTTTTATTTTTAAATTAAGTAAAACTTGTAGGTTTAATTTTATTTATTTATTTATTTAATTTTTAATTTAGTTTATTTTATTTTATTTTATTTTGGTTTATTTTTATTTAATTTAGTTTATTTATTTTATCATTTATTTTAGTTTAGGTTTTTATTTTAGTTTATTTTTTTATTTTAGGTTTATTTTTATTTTTAGTTTAGTTTTATTTTTATTCTATTTTTTTAGGTTTAGGTTTTGGTTTTTGTTTTATTTTTTTAGGTTTATGTTTTAGGTTTTCATTTTAGTTTTATTTTTAGGTTTTATTTTTATTTTATTATAATTTATTTTGTTTAGGTTTAGGTTTAGGTTTAGTTTATTTTAGGTTTAGATTTAGGTTTTATTTATTTTAATTTAGGTTTAGGTTTATTTTTTTTATTTTTGGTTTAGGTTTTTTTTTATAGTTTAGGTTTTAGGTTTTATTTTTTATTTATTTTTAGGTTTTACTTTTTGGTTTATTTTTTAGGTTTAGGTTTTTATTTAGTTTTCATTTTTTTTATTTTAGGTTCATTTTATTTTTATTTTAGGTTTAGTTTTAATTTTATTAGGTTTTTTATTTTTTAGTTTTGTTTAGGTTTTTATTTATTTTATTTTAATTTAGTTTTTTTAAGGTTTTGGTTAAGGTTTAGGTTTTAGTTTATGTTTTTATTTATTTTGTTTTTTTAGTTTATTTTGGTTTATGTTTTTTTTTATATATAAGCAAACCATCCAAGGCAAAATAGTCCATAGTGATCCGTTCGACCAAACAAAGAGAGAAAGCAAGAACTAACCCACCAACCAAAACCCATAATGACCAATCACATAAAGCCAACAACCCGTGGTTATAAGGATTAGTGGCCAAGCTAAAAAAACCAAGCAGTAACTCCACCAAAGCCACCACCAAAAAGAAGAGAAACACAAAAAAGGAGCGGTCGACATGAATAGGGGTAACAACACAACCCAACAATACAATCCCAAAGGCATAACAACAACCCATGACTATCTCCAGAGCACTAGCAATCCAAATCCAAGGGAAAAACCTCCACCAAAATAGCAAAATAGCAGAATATAAGCAGCACCACAAAGAGGAAAGCCATAAGAAGAGCAAGAGGGCATCCAGAAATTACCATCAAAACCACCACCAAGGCAGTAGGAAAAACACCAAATCTAGCACCACCGACCAAGAGGAAAATATCAGGAAATAAGGACAACAAAATAAGTAAGAGGAATTCAATACCAACAGCCAACTTAAATCCCAAGACACCAAGCTAGGGCACAAGCATCCAAGGCAAGATAGCATCCAATCCTAAGTCACCAAGCTAGAGAACCACAACCAGCCCTCAGCAAATACTAGGCCAATCCAATCGAGAGAGCAAGCCAGAAACCAAGAGGGCATAGACAAAAAACAACAACCACAACCATCTCATCTAGTAAACAAAACCCAAGTCTGGAAGAAAAAGAACCACAAAGCAGTTTTCCTCATACCAATCAATTGATAAAACAACCAATAAAAAAAACACCAACCCAAACCAGGAAAACAACCAAGAAGAATTGAAAAAAACCAAAGCTAAGCAAATCCTGAAGATACCAATAGCTGCCACCCAACAACCAACCACAATAGCAGAAGTTCCAATTCAATAAAGGAGCAGCCAACCAAAAAAAAAAGGTTAACCCAATATAGAGCCCAAAATAGAGGGAAAGAACAACAGCATGCATAGCCATAACCCACCTAGAGATCTCCAAAAAAACCAAGAAATAAAATTGGTTATCACTCAACCAGACAAAAAACCAAAGTATAAAATGCTAAAGAGAACCACCCAATCACAAGCAGCAAATCAGCGAGGAAACGAACAAGGGCAGATGGAAATAAAGCCCCTTCCAAACCCTATTGAGTAGATAATCAACACAAAAGAGATAACAGGAGGGCAACAATTAGAAAAAAAGCTACCTCCAATCCACAAGGCAAAGGGAAAAACCAACTAGCAGAAACCCCCAAGTGAGACCAGAAAAAGAGAACATCAACCACCAAAAACCCCAAAACTAAGCCAAAGCAGAAGAGACCAAAAATAACCATGAAAAAATGACCACCCAAAATAGTTAGGCAGATTGAAAAAGCAAATTGTAGCATCCAGCAGAACCAACCATAGCAGCCAATAATCTAATTCAAATAATGTAACAGGTAGCCAAAACATGAGGCAAACCCAACATCAATTAGTGTAAGGGGTAGGCCAAAATAAAGCACAACCACAACCCAACAGGAGACCCCCAAAATATCACCAGCTGTGTGACAAAATGAGCCTAGCATGAGCCACAGAAAGAAAACCAAGAGTCTCGTGAGGATAGGAAAATCAATTAAACTAAAACCAAAAAGGCTTTTCATATAAAGTAAGATTGACCAGCACTAAAGAAAAAAAAGCAAAAACCACTTTCAAGGGAAGCACAAAAAAAAACAACCAAAAAAATAGAAATAAAACCACCATAGTAATATGATCAACAAAATAGCTGAAAGATAAAACTGGAAGGTAGTCCAGGTTATCCATTGACTAGACCATGTAGATGCTTAAGTAAGCTATGGTTATCAAATAAAGTGAGCTCATTTAATTCAGCTCCCAAATTAGCCAAGAAATCATCACAAGCATTACCTTCACGAAGAATGTAAAAAATTTTGTAGCAAACATGAGAAAGAAACTTTTTAGTGTTATTAAGAAGACAAAATAAGCCAACATTCCACATTTTATTAGTAATGAGCATATCAAGTAAAAGAAGAGCATGAACTTCAATCCAAATATTAAAGAGGCCTATGATTAAACAAATATCAATAGCTTTATTAACAACCATGAGCTCAACATAAATAACAGAATAAGCTTTGAGGGGGTAGGCATAATCATAAATTACACTACATTTAGAATCCCTAAGAATTCCACCACAACCATATTTGTTTGGGGAAATGGAACTATCAGTATTGATCTTAATAAAATATTCTTTAGGCTTAATAAAATGTGCAATCCTAACACTCTTGTAGGAAGGGTCATCATGCAAAGTGATACCCAAATATTTAGTCACAAATTTATAACCTCTAAAATAAAGATTACTAATTAAATTTACATTAAACAAAGCATGAGTTTTTTTAATTCTAGCAAGGATCCTTTTATGGTTCATAGGGATGCCTTAATATTTAGAATCATTTCTAAACATCCAAATGAACCAAATTAGGGTAATATCAATTAAAACTTTCATATGACCTTTCACAGTTTTATGGAAATAAACTTCAAGAAGTTGATATAAGGAAAGAGAGCCATGAAAATAGTTAGTGTTAAATAAATCATCATACCATATCCAAAGTTTGGAAGTAATAGCGCCATTGACAAAAACATGATTAACATTTTCAAGATGAAAGCAACATTAGCACTTGGATGGTAAATAAAACCCCTTAAGCTAGAGCAAGCAATCTACAGGAATGAAGGTTTTCAAACTCCTCCAAGCTAAAATATAATAAGAAATGGGAATGATATTTTTTTCCAAAATTTAATGAAAACATTAGAGGTGTTTTGTTTTTTTCTAATAAAATTCCAAACCTCTTTAAGAATGAAATCGCCATTGTAAGAGAGCTTGGAAAGAATTTGATCAGGTTTATTAGAAAAGATAGTGAGGTTGCAAAATTTGTCAGAAATAGTAATAGGAATGTAGTTCTCGAGTTTGTTTTCATTCCAATTATTATTAAGCCAAAAAGGGTTAACTTTGATACTAGCAGTAGAGTGTGTAGATAAAATAGAGTCAATAGAGCCATAGCCAATCCAATTATCTTGCCAAAAGAAAGAAGAGCCCAAATGAATACCCCAAGATTTTAAAGATTCAACAACCCATTTAATGGAGCAAAGCCTTTTCCAAACTAGAGAGTCACCAACTTTATAAACACAAATAAAAGGGTGTTTACCTTGGCAATATTCTTCTACATAAAATTAGCCCAAAGGCTATCATTCTTTCTAAAATTACACCAGAGAATATGAGAGAAGAAAGTCATAGCTTCATGAATAGGTTTGCAACCTAGACAACCTTCACCCAAAGTACCACAACATTTATACCAGGATGTCAAATGCATTCTTTTAATAGAATTATTGAATCCCCAAAAAAATTTATTAAGCAAGCGATCAATTCTAATAAGAGTAGAATTAGTGGGAATAATAATTTGAATCAAATAAAGAGGCAGAATTAAGAGTTCTCTAAGAATAATGTGCCTACCACCAAAGGAAAGTAAATGGAATTCCCAAACAAAAATTTTATTTAAAATTTTTTGAATTAACTCAAAAAAGATGGGATCATTTTTGACCTTAAAAAGGAGCACCCAAGTACTTAAGAGGTGTAAGTGTTGTTGTTTAAAATTAGTGATATGTTATATTTGATTGATTTTATTATTAGAGATACTTGAAGAAATAATAAAATAGCTTTTGTTATCATTGATAGAAAGACCACTTTCTCTACCAAATTTATTTAAAAAAATCTTGAGGTTCTGGATATGTTGAATAGAAGCATTGCAAAAAATAATGAAATCATCTATAAAACTTAAGTGGGAAATAGTAAGACCACCAAGAGTTCTGTAGTACATACTAGGATTGTTTAAAAATAACTCATTGATGCTCAGATAAGTTCTCAACAATAATAAATAAAGTAGAGATAAAAGATCCCCTTATCTTAAGCCATGGGAAGATGGAAAGAAGACCAAAGTTTCCCATTAAGAAAAAATAAAACCATTATCTTAATACAATTTTAATAAGAAAAGTAATTTATAAAACCCAAATAAATTCAGAATATGGACAAAAAAATTCGAAGAGATATCATCAAAAGCTTTGGTAATATCTAATTTGAAAAGAATGTTTCCACCTCTAGCCTTAGCATCTAAGTCATGAATTAATTCCTTGGTAAGTAAAATGTTTTCAGAAATAGATTTACTTTTAAGAAAACTAGTTTGGTTAAGATAGATAATCTTATGAAGTAAAGGACTAAGCTTGTTGACAAGAATTTTGGAAATCAGCTTATTGAAGAAGGTGCAAATACTAATAGGTCTAAAATCACTCCAATAGTCTGGCTTATCTTTCTTAAGTATGAGAACAATAGAAGTGCTAGAAAAATATCGAGGAAAAGGATTACCATTAAAAATAAATCAACCACATCCTCAATCAAATCATTTTTAAAAATAAACCAACAAATTTGAAAAAAACTTGAGTAATAAAACCTCTGGACTAGCAACAAAATCTATGTTCATGCTATTAAGAACTTTAAAAATTTCATCTTCATTAGGCATAATAGTAAGCAAATCATAGTCATCATTAGTAATAATAGAAGGAATCAAGTGCGATTTAGAAATAGCTTCATAAGAATAACTCTTATTTAGCATAGTTCTATAGTATTTAATAACCGAATCCTTAATATCATTATTCTCCATAATATATTCTCCATTGTGATCTTTAATATTTTGAATATTATTTAAAGCTCTATTTTTATTAACTAAAGCATGGAAATACCTAGTATTGTCACCATCCAATATGTTTACTAGTTTTTTTGATGCCAATAAGCCTCTTCCATATTTTGAAAATTAATAAGTTTATCTTTCACCTCAGTCTAGTCCTTCATCTTATAAGGATCATACATAATAAAGACCTCAAGATCACAAACCATTTTTTTTGATATCTTTGATTAGCAAAAAGTATTTTAAAATAATGCTTATTCCACCAACCCAGATTTGCTTAAGTCTTTTAAGCTTAAACCAAAGTCTATTCATCCCCATAATCGAATTATCAGGATGTAAAAGAACTTTCCAATTATTTACCACAACATTAAAAAAATCATTATGTTGAATCCACATGTTCTGAAATCTAAAAGGAGAGAGAATTTTTAATCTATTAAAATTATCTTTAATAGAAACCAAAATAGGCCCATGATCAGACAAGGTTCTGGTTAAATGATTGACATAAGTAATATGTCATTGAGTAATCCAATGAGTATTAAATAGAATTTGATCCAACCTTTGTGAAATTCTAGAGTTTTACCATGTATAATTAGATCCTTTAAAACCAATATCAATCAAATTACAATAAAGGATTGTATTAGAAAATTTTTCCATGGAATGAATATTGGGTGAGCAACCACCACTTCATTCAAAAGTGAATAAAATAGTGTTAGAATCCCCACCAACAAACTAAGGTTTATTGATAGAGGTAGCAAAATTCCTCAAATTATCCCAAAGAAGATTTCTACTAGATCTAAGCCCAATACACAATAATCACCATAAGAGATTTGAACATTGACAACTTATTGAAAATCATCAAGAATAGAAACATCTACAAAGTTATTCCAAAAACACCAATTCTTATTACTCATATTAGAGAAAAATTTATTGAAACTGATCATTCTAGCAACATGGTTAATTTTGTTAACATGAATAAGAGGCACCAGAAAAAATAAGTAAAGAAATATTATGTATACGATAAAGATTTTTAATACAGTTACGAATATAGAGGGTACCAATCCCTCTTACATTCCAAACAATAAAATTAAACATAAAGAAATGAAAAGGGGTTAAGAAAAGGTTAATTAAGAGAGAGAGGAGGTCAGCATCTAGTGTTTCTTAACAATTTGGGAGGGAAATTTTTAACATTTTTTCTCTTTTTAGCATGATAAGTTTGGAAACCATTTTCTTTTCCCATATAAACATCATTCGAGAAAGATTTAAGAACTTTAGTCTTAGATTTAGGAGAAATCTCCTGATTAGAAATGAGTTCTCCTTCTTCCAAGACATTATAATTTATTAAAGCCAAATGAGCATCGAATAACAAGAGAGGGAGCGTAAACATATTTACTAAGAGGAAAGTGTGAACTCCAATCCTTCCTCTTCATGACCCAAATTATTAGACAAAGCCAAATCTTTATGAGAATTTAAATAATCCTAAATCTGGAAAATAAAATCAATTTTTTCAACCTAATTATCTGAATTTGAATGATGCATAACATTATTATATTCATTTATATTCTCAATCAAAGCTTCATTTTCATCAATCAAAGCTAGCAAGAATGTAGGGATTGAATCGGAGAAAATAGAATCATCATCTAAAAGTTTAGAAAAATTGTTATTGTTCACATTAGAAGACTTCAATTGTGCAGAAGATGTAAGAGATAAAATAGGCTTATTAGGAACATTCAAAAATTCCATTGCTTCTGAAGTAGCTTTTTGACATTTAATAATGATTGGCCTAGGGTTAGGGATAAAAGTTTCCTTAATAGGAATTTTATTTTTTAGGTGAGGATGATGAATGAAACATTCAAAATTATCATGCCCATGGATTTTATAGTGAGAACAAAAGACAGGGAGATTTTCAAATTCAAATCTTTGCATATAACCATAATTTTTAGATCCCAACCAGATTTTTTGGGTGTTTCTTGGTAATGTCCAATTCAACAAGGATTCTAGCCACTAAAGGATGAGATTTTAAAGTCGTTGCCTGGTCAACTTACAATGGTCGACCAAATAAAGCACCCACGTAAAAAATGGAATTGATGGTTAATGAAAGGGATTTGCATATTAGGGGAGAGAAATCTAAACTAGAACATCTCATTTTTTGAATGATTTCGAGCACAAAGCAAAGTTAGTTGATTCCCTAGTAGATCCATAGATCCTTTAGTTTTCCTAAGGAATCATCTGGGAAGACTCCAGGCCATCGTGTCACTCTAATGAAGACACAAAATAGGCTATCACTCATTGATTTAAGAAGGAATCCAAAGGAGAATTGCACAAAATAGCTAGGAAGCAGTACAAAAAAGCTAAAATGAGAGGGAAAGGAAATCATCGAAAGTTAATTTATGACCCAGCAGCAATTTTTTTTAGGTTTTGCTCAGCTTAATGTTAAGATCCACTATTATTTAAGGCCTAGGCCCAGGCCCAGGCTCAGCCCAGCCTGCTTCAGCCCAGGGGCTAGGCCCAGGTTTATGGCCCAGGCCTGCTGCCCAGGCTCAGGCCCAGCCATGGCCTGGGCCCAGGGGGGCCCAGCTGATCATGGCCTGGCTCAGAGCTTCAGCTCAGCCCAGGCTCAGGTCTGGGCCTACTAGCTCAGCTCAGCCTGGCCCAGGGCTCAGTGACCAGGCACAGAGCCCAGGCCCAGACTCAGGCCTGCCTCAGAGCCCAGCTCAGGCCTAGGGCCCAGGTCCGTCAGCCCAGGGCCTGGCTGGGCTCAGGCCCAGGGGCCCAGATCAGGGCTCAGGTCCAGCTCAGAGGCCCAGGCCTGGGCTCAGCTCAGGCCCCAGGCACAGCTCCAGGCTCAGGCTCACGCCAGGGCCCAGGCCCAGGCAGCTCAGCTCATCAGGCCCAGGCAGCCCAGGCCTGGGGCCTGTGGCCCAGGGCCCAGGCCCAGCCTTAGCCCAGGCTCAGGGTTTAGGCAGCCTGGGCTAGGGCCCTGCCCCAGGTCAGCCTGGCCTCAGCCTGCAGCCAGCTCTCCAGCCCAGGCTCAGCCCAGGCCCAGCTCAGGCCCAGGCCCAGCTCTGCCCAGGCCTAGCCTAGCTCAGGCTCAGGCCATCCCAGGCCAGGCCCAGGTCCAGCCCAGCCCAGCCTGCCCTGCCCAGCTCAGGCCCAGGCCCAGCCCAGCTCAGGCCCAGGCCTGGCCCAGGGCCCTGCCCAGCCTCTCAGGCCTGGCCCAGGCCCAGGCCTGGGGCCCAGGGCTCAGCTCAGCCCAGGGCCTGGCCTGTGGCCCATCAGCCTGGCCTGGGCCCAGGCCTGTGGCCCAGGGCCCAGTGCTTAGGCCTGTGGCCCAGGCCCAGGGCCCAGAGTCAAGGCCCAGTGCCCCAGGGCCCAGGGTCAGTGGCCTGGGGGCCTAGGCCTGGCCCATGATCTGGCCCAGGCCCAAAACCCAGAGCCAGCCTTCTGTGGCTGGCCCAGGATCTGCCCAGGCCCATCCCAGGGCCTGAGCCCATGATCTGGGGCCCAGGCCTGGCTGGCCCAGGGCCTGTGGCTCATGGCCTGGCTGGCCTGGCCTGTTTGGGCCAGGATCACGCCATGCCTGTGGCCTGTGGCCTGGCCCAGCTCAGGGCCTGTGGCTTGCCTAGGCAGCTCATACTCATCTTATCCAGGCCTTTATTTAGTTTTGCTCTAGGTTAGCCCAGATCATCTTATTTTATTTATTTAGTTTAGGCTCATTTATTTAATTTAGTATTTATTTTAGTTTAAGCCAGTTTAGTGGTTTTTTGGTTTATTTAGTTTAGTTTAGCTTCATTTTTTTTATTTTAGTTTATTTTACTTATTTTATGTCTCGTTAATTATTTTAGGTTTTAATGCCAGTTTAGGTTTATTTTATTTTAGTTTTTTTTAGTTTGTTTATTTATTTAGTTTTTTTTTGTCAGTTTATTTTATTTAGTTTAATTTTAATTTATTTAGTTTAGTTTATTTTATTTTAGTTTAGTTTAGGTTTATTTAGGTTTATTTTAGTTTAATTTAATTTAGTTTTATTTATTTTATTTTAGTTTATATTTATAGTTTAGACATGGCAGGTTTAGTTTAGTTTAGGACAAGTTTAGTTTATTTTATTTTATTTTAGTTTAGTTTAGTTTAATTAGTTCCATTTATTTTATTTAGTTTATTTATTTTTTTTATTTATTTTATTTTATTTTATTTAGTTTATATTTATTTATTTTATTTTATTTATTTTATAGGTTTAGGTTTATTTTATTTAGTTTAGTTTAGATTTAGGCTTTTTTAGGTTAGCTCATGTTTAGGTTTGGGTAGGTTTAAGGGTTTTAGTGTGGTTTAGGGTTTTTTTTATTTTTTAATATTTTGTACTGTGGGGTTTATGGTCTAGGGTTTGTGGTTTTTTTTAAAATTAAGTAAACCACAGATTTAGGCTTATTTAGTTTATTTAGTTTATTTCATTTTATTTTAGTATCTTTTAATTTTAATTTTATTTAGATTTATTTTTATTTTTTATTTAGTTTATCCATTTATTTTAGGTTTATTTATTTTAGTTTAGGTTTTCATTTTAGTTTATTTTGGTTTAGGTTTAGGTTTTATTCATTTTTAATTTAGTTTTAATGTTATTTTATTTTTTAGGTTTATGTTTTATTTTTTATTTTTAGGTTTAGGTTTTGATTTTGATTTTATTTGTTTAGGTTTATGTTTTCGATTTATTTTTAGGTTTTATTTTTCTGTTAAGGTTTAGATTTATTTTTAGGTTATTTTATTTTATTTTGTTTTGTGTTTAGGTTTTGCATATTTTAGGTTTTATATTAGGTTATATTTATTTTAATTTAGTTTATTTTTATTTTAGGTTTAGGTATTTTTTTTTACTTCATTTTACATTTTATTTTTATTTATTTTAAGTTTTCGCTATTATGGTTTATTTTTTAGGTTTAGGTATCTTATTTAGTATTTATCCTATTTTATTTTAGGTTTATTTTATTTTTATTTTACTTTTTGATTTTATTTTATTTAGGTTATTTATTTTTTGGTTTATTTTATTTAATTTAGTTTAGCATGGGTTTTCTTTATTTATTTACTTTTGTTTTATTTTCTTTTATTTTACTACTTTAGGTTTAGTTTAGGTTTAGTTTTAGTTTACATTTTATTTTTTTATTTTAATTTTATTTTAATTTTATTTAATTTAGGTTTAGGTTTTTTTTTAGGTTTAAGTTTTTAGGTTTCTGGTTTGTGGCTCAGTTTTAGTGTTTAGTTTAGGTTTAGGGCTCAGGGTTTGTTTGTGATTAGGGTTTAGGTTTTAGGCAGTAGGTTTAGGGTCATTTTTTTATTTTTTTTATTTTTATTTTAAATTAAGTAAACTGTAGGTTTAATTATTTAGTTTATTTTATTTAATTTAATTTAGTTTATTTTATGTTTTATTTTATTTTGGTTTATTTTTATTTAATTTAGTTTATTTATTTTATGTTCATTTATTTTAGTTTAGGTTTTATCTTAGTTTATTTTACATCAGGTTTTTTTAGGTTTATGTTTATTTTATTTTTATTTATTTTTATTCATTTTAGTAGTTTTGGTTTTGTTTTATTTTTAGGTTTATGTTTTGTTTTCATTTTATTTTATTTTAGGTTTTATTTTTAGTTTAGGTTTATTTTTATTTTATTATAATTTATTTTGTTTAGGTTTAGATTTAGGTTTAGTTTATTTTTTAGGTTTAGATTTAGGTTTTATTTATTTTAATTTTAGGTTTATTTTTTTATTTTTGGTTTTTTTTTTTATATAGTTTTAGGTTTTATTTTTTATTTATTTTTAGGTTTTACTTTTTGGTTTATTTTTTAGGTTTAGGTTTTTATTTAGTTTTCATTTTTTTATTTTAGGTTCATTTTATTTTTATTTTAGGTTTAGTTTTAATTTTATTAGGTTTTTTATTTTTTAGTTTTGTTTAGGTTTTTATTTATTTTATTTTAATTTAGTTTTTTAAGGTTTTGTTGGGTTTAGGTTTTAGTTTATGTTTTATTTATTTTGTTTTTTTAGTTTATTTTGGTTTATGTTTTTTTTTATATATAAGCAAACCATCCAAGGCAAAATAGTCCATAGTGATCCAGGTTCTGCACCAAACAAACAGAGAAAGCAGCCAGCCAGTAACCAACCCACCAACCAAAACCCATAATAGACCAATCACATAAAGCCAACAACCCAGAAGTTATAGCAGGATTAGTGGCTGCTTAAAACCAAGCAAGAACTCCACCAAAGCCACCACCAAAAGAAGAGAAACACAAAAAAGGAGCTCGACATGGGTAACAACACAACCCAACAATACAATCCCAAAGGCATAACAACAACCCATGACTATCTCCGTGAGCACTAGCAATCCAAATCCAAGGGAAAACCTCCACCAAAATAGCAAAATAGAGAATATAAGACCACAAAGAGGAAAGCCATAAGAAGAGCAAGAGGGCATCCAAATTACCATCAAAACCACCACCAAGTAGAAAACACCAAATCTAGCACCACCAAGAAGAGGAAAATATCGTGAAATAAGGACAACAAAATAAGTAAGAGGAATTCAATACCAACAGCCAACTTAAATCCCAAGACACCAAGCTAGGGCACAAGCATCCAAGGCAAGATAGCATCCAATCCTAAGTCACCAAGCTGAGAACCACAACCAGCCCTCAGCAAACACTAGGCCAATCCAATCAGAGGAGCAACTGCCAGCAAACCAGTAGGCATAGACAAAAAACAACCACAACCATCTCATCTAGTAAACAAAAACCCAAGTCTGGAAGAAAAAAGAACCACAAAGCAGTTTTCCTCATACCAATCAATTGATAAAACAACCAATAAAAAAAACACCAACCCAAACCAGGAAAACAACCAAGAAGAATTGAAAAAAACCAAAGCTAAGCAAATCCTGAAGATACCAATAGCTGCCACCCAACAACCAACCCCAGTAGCAGAAGTTCCAATTCAATAAAGGGAGCAGCAAACACAAAAAAAAAAGGTTAACCCAATATAGAGCCCAAAATAATGGGAAAGAATAACAACATGCATAGCCTTAACCCACCTAGAGATCTCCAAAAAACCAAGAAATAAATTGGTTATCACTCAACCGACAAAAAAAACCAAAGTATAAAATGCTAAAGAGAACCACCCAACCACAAGCAAAGAAATCAGGAAAGGAACAAGGCAGAGGAAATAAAGCCCTTCCAAACCCTATTGAGTAGATAATCAACACAAAAGAGAAACAGGAGGGCAACAATTAGAAAAAAAGCTACCTCCAATCCACAAGGCAAAGGGAAAAACCAACTAGCAGAAACCCCCAAGTGAAACCAGAAAAAGAGAACATCAACCACCAAAAACCCCAAAACTAAGCCAAAGCAGAAGAGACCAACAACAACCATGAAAAAATGACCACCCAAAATAGTTAGGCAGATTGAAAAAGCAAATTGTAGCATCCAGCAGAACCAACCATAGCAGCCAAAAATCTAATTCAAATAATGTAACAGGTAGCCAAAACCTGAGGCAAACCCAACATCAATTAGTGTAAGGTAGGTAAAGCACAACCACAACCCAACAGGAGACCCCCAAAATATCACTAGCTGTGTGACAAAATGAGCCTAGCATGAGCCACAGAAAGAAAACCAGTAGTCTCAGAGGATAGGAAAATCAATTAAACTAAAACCAAAAAGGCAGCTTTCATATAAAGTAAGATTGACCAGCACCCTAAAGAAAAAAGCAAAAAACCACTTTCTTGCAAGGGAAGCACAAAAAAAAAACAACCAAAAAATAGACTGAATAAAACCACCATAGTAATATGATCAACAAAATAGCTGAAAGATAAAATCTGAGGTAAGGTAGTCCAGTGTTATCCAGATTGACTAGACCATGTAGATGCTTAAGTAAGCTATGGTTATCAAATAAAGTGAGCTCATTTAATTCAGCTCCCAAATTAGCCAAGAAATCATCACAAGCATTACCTTCATGAAGAATGTAAAAAAATTTTGTAGCAAACATGAGAAAGAAGCTTTTAGTGTTATTAAGAAGACAAAATAAGCCAAGATTCCACATTTTATTAGTAATTATCAAGTAAAAAGAAGAGCATCAACTTCAATCCAAATATTAAAGAGGCCTATGATTAAACAAATATCAATAGCTTTATTAACAACCATGAGCTCAACATAAATTAACAAGCTTTGAGGGGTAGGCAATCATAAATTACACATTTAGAATCCCTAAGAATTCCACCACAACCATATTTGTTTGGGGAAATGGAACTATCATTGATCTTAATAAAATATTCTTTAGGCTTAATCCAATGTGCAATCCTAACACTCTTGTAGAAGGGTCATCATGCAAAGTGATACCCAAATTTTAGTCACAAATTTATAACCTCTAAAATAAAGATTACTAATTAAATTTACATTAAACAAAGCATGAATTTTTTCTTTAATTCTAGCAAGGATCCTTTTATGGTTCATAGGATGCCTTAATATTTAGAATCATTTCTAAACATCCAAATGAACCAAATAAGGTAATATCAATTAAAACTTTCATATGACCTTTCACAGCTTTTATGGAAACAAACTTCAAGAAGTTGATATAATGAAAGAGAGCCATGAAAATAGTTAGTGTTAAATAAATCATCATACCATATCCAAAGTTTGGAAGTAATAGCACCATTGACAAAAAAAACATGATTAACATTTTCAATATGAAAGCAACATTAGCACTTGAAGGTAAATAAAACCCTTAAGCTAGAGCAATCTACAGAATGAAGTTATTCAAACCTCCAAGCTAAAATATAATAAGAGATGGGAATGATATTGTTCCAAAGTTTAATGAAAACATTAGAGGTGTTTTGTTTTTTCTAATAAAATTCCAAACCACTTTAAGAATGAAATCGCCATTCTAAGAGAGCTTGAAAAGAATTTGATCAGGTTTATTAGAAAAGATAGTGATTGCAAAACTTGTCAAAATAGTAATAGAATGTAGTTCTCAAGTGTTTGTTTTCATTCCAATTATTAAGCCAAAAAGAGTTAACTTTGATACTAGCAAGAGAGTGTGTAGATAAAAAGAGTCAATAGAGCCCAATCCAATTGTTGCCAAAAGAAAGAAGAGCCCAAAATGAATACCCCAAGATATTAAAGATTCAACAACCCATTTAATGGAGCAAAGCCTTTTCCAAACTAGAGTCACCAACTTTATAAACACAAATAAAGAGGGTGTTTACCTTGGCAATATTCTTCATAAAATTAGCCCAAAGGCTATCATTCTTTCTAAAATTCCAGAGAGAATATGAGAGAAGAAAGTCATACTTTGATGAATAGGTTTGCAACCAAGACCACCTTCACCCAAAGGACCACAACATTTATACCAGATGCCCAATGCATTCTTTTATTAGAATTATTAGATCCCCAAAAAAATTTATTAAGCAAGTGATCAATTCTAATAAGAGTAGAATTAGTGGGAATAATAATTTGAATCAAATAAAGAGGCATAGAATTAAGAGTTCTCTTAAGAATAGTGTGCCTACCACCAAAGGAAAGTAAATGGAATTCCCAAACAAAAATTTTATTTAAAATTTTTTGAATTAACTCATAAAAAAGATGGGATCATTTTGGACCAAAAGAGGAGCACCCAAGTACTTAAGAGGTAAGTGTTGATGTTTAAAATTAGTGATATATTTGATTGATTTTATTATTAGAGATACTTGAAGAAATAATAAAATAGCTTTTGTTATCATTGATAGAAAGACCACTTTCTACCAAATTTATTTAAAAAATCTTGAGGTTCTTGATATGTTGAATAGAAGCATTGCAAAAAAATAATGAAATCATCTATAAAACTTAAGTGGGAAATAGAAGACCACCAAGAGTTCTTGTAGTACATATACTAGATTGTTTAAAAATAACTCATGCTCAGATAAGTACTCAATAATAAATAAAGTAGAGAGATAAAGGATCCCCTTATCTTAAGCCATGGGAAGAAGGAAAGAAGACCAAAGTTTCCTATTAAGAAAAATAAAACCCATTCTTAATACAATTTTTAATAAGAAAAGTAAATTTATCAAAACCCAAATAAATTCAGAATATGGAAAAAAATCCAAGAGATATCAAAAGCTTTGGTAATATCTAATTTGAAAAGAATGTTTCCACCTCTAGTCTTAGCATCTAAGTCATGAATTAATTCTTGAAGTAAAATTTATCAAATAGATTTACTTTAAGAAAACTAGTTTAAAGATAGATAATCTTATGAAGTAAAGGACTAAGCGCTGAAGAATTTTGGAAATATTAAGCAAGTAATAGGTCTAAAATCACTCCAATAGTCCTTATTCTTAAGTATGAACAATGCTAGAAAAATATCTAGAAAAGGATTACCATTAAAAAATCAACCACATCCTCAATCAAATCATTTTAATAATAAACCAACAAATTTGAAAAAATTGAGTATAAAACCTCTGACTAGCAACAAATCTATGTTCATGCTATTAAGAACTTTAAAATTTCATCTTCATTAGCATAATAGTAAGCAAATCATAGTCATAATAGAATAGAAGGAATCAAGATTTAGAAATAGCTCATAAGAATAACTCTTATTTAGCATAGTTCTAAAGTATTTAATAATCCTTAATATCATTATTCTCCATAATATATTCTCCATTGTGATCTTTAATATTTTGAATATTATTTAAAGCTCTATTTTTATTAACTAAAGCATGGAAATACCTAGTATTGCTGTCACCATCCGCAATATGTTTACTAACAGCTTTTTGATGCCAATAAGCCTCTTCCATATTTTGAAAATTAATAAGTTTATCTTTCACCTCAGTCTAGTCCTTCATCTTATAAGGATCATAAAAAGACCTCAAGATCACAAACCATTTTTTTCCATATCTTTGATATTAGCAAAAAGGATTTTAAAATAATGCTTATTCCACCAACCCAGATTTGCTTAAGTCTTTTAAGCTTAAACCAAAGTCTATTCATCCCCATAATCGAATTATCAGGATGTAAAAGAACTTTCCAATTGTTAACCACAACATTAAAAAAATCAATATGTTGAATCCACATGTTCAAATCTAAAAGGAGAGAATTTTTAATCTATTAAAATTATCTTTAATAGAAACCAAAAGAGCATGATCACAAGGTTCGTTAAATGATTGATAGTAATATGTCCATTGAGTAATCCAATGAGTATTAAATAGAATTTGATCCAACCTTTGTCTAGAGTTTTACCAAGTATAATTAGAACCTTTAAAACCAATATCAATCAAATTACAAGGATTGTATTATAGAAAATTTTTCCATGGAATGAATATTAGAGAGCAACCACCACTTCATTCAAAAGTGAATAAAATAGGAATCACCACCAACAAACTAAGGTTTATTGATAGAGGTAGCAAAATTCCTCAAATTATCCCAAAGAAGATTTCTACTAGATCTAAGCCCAATACACAATAATCACCATAAGAGATTTGAGCATTGACAACTTGCTGAAAATCATCAAGAATAGAAACATCTACAAAGTTATTCCAAAAACACCAATTCTTATTATTGACATTAGAGAAAAATTTATTGAAACTGATCATTCTAGCAACATGGTTAATTTTGTTAACATGAATAAGATTCTAAAAAAAATAAGTAAAGAAATATTATGTATATGATAAAGATTTTAATACGCTTATGAATAGAGAGGGTACCAATCCTCTTACATTCCAAACAATAAAATTAAACATAAAGAAATAAAAGGGTTAAGAAAAGGTTAATTAAGAGAGGAGAGGTGTAATGTAGTGTTTAGCAATTTGGGAGGGAAATTTTTAACATTTTTTCTTTTAGCATGATAAGTTTGGAAACCATTTTCTTTTCCCATATAATCATCATCGAAGGATTTAGCAACATTAGTCTTAGATTTAGGAGAAATCTGATTAGAAATGAGTTCTCCTTCTTCCAAGACATTAGAATTTATTAAAGCCAAATGAGCATCGGAATAACAAGAGAGGGATAAACATATTTATTAAGAGGAAAGTGTGAACACCAATCCCTTCCTCTTCATGACCCAAATTATTAGACAAAGCCAAATCTTTATGAGAATTTAAATAATAACTGGAAAATAGAATCAATTTTTTCAACCAATTATCATGAATTTGAATGATGCATAACATTATTATCCTCATTTATATTCTCAATCAAAGCTTCATTTTCATCAATCAAAGCAAGAATGTAGGGATTGAATCAGGAAATAGAATCATCATCTAAAAGTTTAGAAAACTTGTTCACATTAGAAGCCTTCAATTGTGTAAGATGTAAGAGGTAAAAGCCTTATTAGAACATTCAAAATTCCATTGCTTCAAGTAGCTTTTGATATTTAATAATGATTGGCCTAGGTTAGGAATAGTTTCCTTAATAGGATTTTATTTTAGGATGATGAATGAAACAAAAATTATGCCCATGGATTTTATAGTGAGAACAAAAGAGGAGATTTTCAAATTCAAATCTTGCATATAACCATAATTTTAGATCCCAACCATTTTTTTGGGTGTTTCTTGGTAATGTCCAATTCAAGGATTCAAGGATTCTAGCCAAAAGGATGAGATTTTAAAGTCGCTGTCAATATGGTCAACCAAATAAAGCACCCACAAAAAAAATGGAATTGATGGTTAAAAAGGAATTTGCATATTAGAGAGAAATCTAAACTGAACATCTCATTTTTGAATGATTTCAAAGTCAAAGCAAAGTTAGTTGATTCCCTAGTAGATCCATAGGATCCTTTAGTTTTCCTAAGGAATCATCGAAGCCAGCCATGGTGTCACTCTAATGAAGACACAATAGGCTATCACTCATCGATTTAAGAAGGAATCCAGTGAGAATCAAAAAATAGTAGCAAAGCCAAAAAAAGCTAAAAAGGGGAAAGGAGCATCATGACCCAAGCTAAAGAATTTTTTTTTTTAGGTTCTAATGTAAGATCCACTTAGGGAGGTTTAGTAGGTTTAGAGCCCAGGCCTAGAGTCAGGCCTGGTAAGCCCATCAGTCAGGCCCAGTCAGTTTAGGCCTAGTCAGGCCCAGGGCCTAGGGCTCAGTGATCAGGCCCAGCCAGGGCCTTAGCAGGGCCCAGGCCCAGGGCCGGCCTCAGGGCCTAGCCCAGGGCTCAGGCTCAGACTCCGTGGCTCAGCCTAGCCTTCCAGCCTCCTGCCCAGGGCCCAGGCCCAGGCCCAGGTCCGGCTGGGCCTAGGCCCAGGCCTGGCTCAGCCCAGGCCCAGGCCTGGGGCTCAGTCCCAGCCAGGATCAGGGCTCAGCCCAGGGCCCAGCCCAGGCACAGCCAGGGCCTGTGCCCAGGCCCAGCCTCAGGGCTAGGGCCTAGCCCAGCTCAGTCAGGCCTAGGCCTGGCAGGGCCCAGCCTGGGCTCAGCCAGCCCAGCCTAGCCTGGGCCTGGGCCCAGGCTAGCCCAGCCTCAGCCCAGGGTCAGCCCAGGGCCTGTTCAGCCCAGGGCCCAGGGCCTGTGGCTCAGCCTAGCCTGGGGCTCAGCTCTGGGCCCAGCCCAGGTCCAGCCCAGCCCCTGGGCTCAGCCTCAGGGCCCAGCCCAGGCTCAGCCTGTGATCAGCCCAGGCCCAGGGCCCAGGGCCTAGCCAGGCCTCAGGGCCTCAGCTCAGCCCAGGCTCAGCCTCTGCCTGGCCCAGCTCAGGGCCTGGGCTCAGGGCCCATCCCCAGCTCAGGCTCAGGGCTCTGGCCCAGCCCAGCCTCAGCTCCAGCCCAGGGCCTCAGGGCCTAGGGCCCAGGGCCTAGGGCCCAGCTCAGCCTGGCCTCAGCCTGGGGCTTAGGGCCCAGGGCTCAGCCTGCTCAGCCTCTCCAGGCCCAGGCCCAGTCAGCCCAGGGCTCATGCCTTTGGCCCAGGCCCAGGGTCAGGCCTGGGGCCCAGTAGGGTCAGCCCAGGCCCAGGGCTCAGGCATGCCAGCCCAGGGCCCAGAGCCCAGGGCTCATGGTTGATTTATGGTTTAGTGTTAAAATCAGAGTTTAGGTTTTGTGGGTTTGTTGGTTTAGGATCTGGGGTCTTAGTGTAACATTTTAGAGTTTATGATTTGGGGTTTAGGGTTTAGGTTTAGGGTTTAGGGTTTATAAGGTTTTTGGGTTTAGTTTCAGATGTTTTGTGGTTTAGGTTTAGGGTTTTTTTGTTTAAGGTTTAGGTTTTAGTTTAGGGTGGTAAGTTTTTTTTAACATAGAACAAATTTATATCAACATTTCTTCTTGATTTCAAATAGTAGTGCACCAAGTTTTAAGACATGATGACATAGATCAAAAATGAGCAATATATAAAGCAAAACCCTAGATAACTAGAACTATCTCTAGTAAAAGACATAGTTCCATAAATAGATCAGTTCTTCACCTCCATCTTCATCAAACTACCACCACTCGAGTAGGATCTACCATTATATCCTATCTATCCCTCCTGACTACCACTATATTACCTCATCTCCCGCCTCCATAACCACCACTACTTCAACCACCACCTCCATATCCACCATTCTCATCCCCACCACCATTATGATTACCTCATTTTCCCTCCATCGCAAATCTAGACTGAGCCTAATTAAGATGTTCCTTTGTGGTCCCATTATTAGTTTAGTTTAGGTTTTGGTTTATTATGATTTTGGGTTTAGGTTTATTTTTAATTAGCTTTAGGTTTAGTTTGGGGTCAGGGTTTGTGTTAGTGTTTAGGGTATAGGTGTGGTAGGGTGCAGGTATAGGGTTTTGGGTGTTTAGGGGCAGGTTCAGGTCAGAGCCTAGTTTAGCCCAGGGTTTTAGCCTTGTGTGGTAGTGGCTGGCCTGTGGTCAGTGTGGGGTCAATCAGGGCCTAGGGCCTGGTGCCCAGGATTTTAGGGGCCCAGGCTCAGGCCAGCAGGGGCCCATGGTCTGGGGCCCAGTGCCTAGGTCCAGTGGGTCTGGCCTAGGCCTAGGCTCAGTGGCCTGTGGTTCTGGAGGGGCCTAGGGCTTAGGGCCCAGATCCAATAGGTTTAAATTTTTTTAAAATCACAAACGCAAGTAGTTTATTTTTATTTATTTATTTTAGTTTATATTTTTTATTTATAGGTCCATTTATTTTATTTAGTTTAGATTATTATTTATTTATTTTTATTTTATGTTTTATGTATTTTATTTTTAGGCTAGTTTTAGTTTTAGTTTAATTTATTTTATTTTATTTTAGTTTTAGGTTTTATTTTATTTTAGTTTAGCTTTAGGTTTTATTTTATTTTTAAGTGAGGTTTGGTTTTATTTTAGGTTTATTTTGTGTTATTTTTTTAGTAGTTTTAGGTTTACTCTAGTTTATTTTATTTTATTTAGTTTAGTTTAGTATTTATCTTAGGTTTAGTTTTATTTTATTTTATTTTAGTTTATTTTAGTTTTAGTTTATTTTATTTTATATTTTTATGTTTTTTTAGTTTAGTTTTTAGGTTTATTTTATTAATTTTAGGTTTTTTTTTTTTATTTAATTTTTATTTTATTTTATTTTATTTATTTTATTATTTAGGTTTTTTTTTTTTTTTAGTTTAGGTTTTTTATTTTTATTTTAGTTTTATTTTATTTTCTATTTATTTCTTTTAGGTTTAGGTTTGTTTATTTTTATTTTATTATTTTATTTTTTTTTATTTATTTATTTTATTCTTTGGTTTATTTAGTTTAGGTTTTAGTTTTGTTTTTAGGGTTTTGGTATAGGTTTAGGTTTTAGGGTTTTAGATTTAGGTTTGTGAGGGTTTAGTTTTTGAGTTTAGGTTTAGGTTTATGGTTTGAGTTTAGGTTTTGATTTAGGGTTCGTGTTAGTTTAGGGTTTAGGGTTTTGGTTTTTTTAAGAGAACAAATTTAGATTCAACATTTCTTCTTTTGATTTCATCAACCAAGTAACACCAAGTTTTGAAGACCATAATATAGATAAAAAATGAGCATGCATAGAGCAAATCAAAACCTTAAATAACTAGAACCATTTCTACTATAAAGACATAATTTGATAAGCAGTAGATCGGATTGATGATTCTTCAGTTTCTCCAATTCCCATCAGAACCACCCTGGTTTCTCGAGTAGCAGGATCCACTATAATATCCCCTATCTCTCCCTCCACCACCACCATGGGTGTAACCTTCTTTGCTCCTCCGCCTCCACTCTTTCACCACCACCTCCATATCCACCAGACCACCCAGATCCCCCCATCGCACTCATGATAACCATCCCTCCAGATCTAGACCGAGCTTGGTTGATGGTGATGTTCCCAAGGTTCGCACATTCTTAAGGTTTTTTGTGTATTAGGTTTTATTTAAGTTTCTTTTAATTTTTTAGTTACTTTAGTTTAGTTTAGGGTTGGGGTTTAGGTTTTGGTCAGGTTTTAGGTTTGGGTTTAGATTTGGCTGGTTTAGGTTTGGGTAGTGTCAGTTTTTAGTTCAGTTTTAGGGTTTGTGTTTAGGTTTGGTTTAGGGTTTAGGCCTGGTTAGGGCTCAGGATTTAGTTTGTGTTTAGGTAGGCCTGGGCCCAGGGCCTGTGGTTTTGCCAAAGGCCTTGTGGCCTGGGTTTAGGGCTCACACTTGCAGTAAGTTTAGGGCTTTTAGCCAGCCTGTTTAGGGCCAGTTGCACATTTCAGCAGGCCTAGGGCCTGGCCTAGTCCAGGCCCAGGTCATTTAGTCAGGCCTAGGGCCTATGGCTCAGGCTCTAGGGTGGCCTAGGGCCCAGGGCTCAGTCTGGGCTGGCCCAGGGCTCTCAGGGCCAGTGGCTCAGGGGCCCAGGGCTCATGGCCTCAAGATCTAGGGCTCAGTGGCCCAGGGCCTGGCTCTGGCCCAGGGCTCAGGGCCCAGATCAGCAGGATCAGTGGCTCAGTAGGGCTCAGGGCTATGATCAGCTCAGGGCCTTGTGGCTCATGGCCTAGAGTTTGTGGCCTAGGTTTTTTTAAAAAAAAAACCAACCAAAGCAGGTTTGGCTATTTATTATTATTTTAGTTTATTTTATTTTAATTTTATTTAGGTGCTTTTCATTTAATCAGTTTTATTATATAGTTTATTTATTTAGTTTATTTTTTAGATTTAGTTTATTTTAGTTTAGTTTATTTTATTTTATTTTTAGGTTTAGGTTTATTTTATTATGTAGTTGGTTATTTATTTTAGTTTAGGTTTTATGTATTTCTTGGTTTATTTTGGTTTTATTTTAGTTCAGGTTTATTTTTTTATAGTTTAGTTTAGTTTAGTTTATTTATTTACTAGTTTATTTAGTTATTTATATATTTTATTTTATTTTTATTTTAGGTTTAGGTTTTTAGTTTAGGTTTAGGAGTTTTATTTATTTTAAGTTTATTTTTAGGGTCTTTATTTTAGTTTTTATCCAGTTTTTATTTTATTTTAGGTTTAATTTTATCTTTATTTGGATTATTATCTTTTATTTTGTTTAGTTTTAATTTTATCTTGTTTAGTTTTATCTATTTTATTATACTCAGGTAGTAGGGTCTTATTAGGTTTAGTCATTTTATTTTAATTTAATTTAGCTCAGGGCTTGGCTGTGCTTAGGCCTTTAGTGGCTCAGTGGCTAATCAGGGCCCAGAGGGCCCAGGGCCCAGGGCCTAGGCCTTGCCTCAGAGTTTGGGTAGTGAGTCTTAGAGCTCAGTCAGGTTAGGTAATAGGTGTAGGTTATTTTTGGTTAGGTTTTATCTTTTATTTTATTATTTTTAAAAAAGCAAAAACTTTAGGTTTATTTAGTTTATTTTATTTTATTTTATTTATTTATTTAGTTTTATTTTAGATATTTTTAAGTTTTTAGTTTATATTTTAGTTTTTTTATTTTTATTTTATTTTGTTTAGGTTTTATGTTTTATTTTTAGTTTAGGTTTTATTTTATTTTTAGGTTTGTTTATATTTTATTTTTAGTTTAGGGTTTAGGGTTTTTTTATAAAAAAAATTACAAACCCATCATTCAGTTTATTTAGTTTATTTTTTATTTATTTTAGTTTATTTTATTTTTTATTATTATTTAGGTTTATTTTTATTTTTTATTTAGTTTAGTTTATTTATATTAGGTTTATTTATTTTAGATTAGGTTTTTTTATTAGTTTATTTTTAGGTTTATGTTTATTTTGTAGTTTATTATTTTTTATTTTATTTAGGTTTAAGTTTTATTTTATTATAGATTTATGTTAAAGTTTGTATTTTATTTATTTTTTTTTTGTTTAGGCTTAAGTTTAGTTTTATTTTATTTTAGATTTAATTTATTTCTTTAGGTTTAGTTTATTTTAAGTTTAGTTTAGGTTTTATTTATTTTATTTTAATTTATTTTAGTTTTAGGTTTAGGTATTTTTTTTTTATTTGTTTTATTTTCTTTTATTTAGGTTTTTTTTAAGCTTCATATTTAGGTTATTTTATTTATTTTTAGTTTATTTAGTTTAGGTTTATTTAGTTTATTTTATCTCAGATTTTATTTTATTTTAGTTTTATTTTATTTAGTGTTTTATTTTAGGTTTATTTGATCTTTGTAGTTTAGGTTTATTTTATTTTAGTTTTTATCTTATTTATCTATTTTTCAGTTTGGTGGCCCAGTCAGTTGGGTCTGGGCTCATGGCCCAGGGTTTAGGCCTAGCTCAGGGCCCAGGGCCTGGTCAGTCAAGGCTCAGTTTTAGGCCCAGGGTCCAGGTCTTTCTCAGTGGCTCAGGCCCAGTCCAAAGCCTTTAACAAGTTTCCCAGGCTCAGGTCTTTAAGCCCAGTGGCCTGGGAGAGTGGCCTTGTGGATCAGAGCCTAGAGCCCAGGCCAAAGCCCAGTTAGGGCTAGGTTAGGTTGGTCTGGGGCCTAGTTTAGGCTCAGTGGTCAGGTTCATTTTCTTTTCTTTTTATATCTTTTATTTTTCTTTTAAATTAAATAAATTGCAGGTATATATTTTAATTTATTTTATTTTATTATTTTAATTTTATTTTATTTTATTTTAATTTAGTCTATTTTTATTTAGTTTTAGTTTATGTTTATTTTAGTTTATTTTTGTAGGGTTTAGATTTTTTTTTAATTTAGATTTTTTATTTTATTTTTTAGGTTTGGTTTTATTTTTTATTTTTTATTTTAGGTTTTATTTTAGTATTTTTTGGGTTTATTTTTAGTTTATTTTATTTTTTTTTTTAAATAATTAAATTTTGGTTTGGGTTTATTTAGTTTTTTTATATTATTTATTTATTTTATTTTTTTTTTTGGTTTATTTTATTTATTTATTTTAGTTTAGGTTTTTTTTATTTTAGATTATCTTTGTGATTAGTTTAGTTTAGTTTATTTTTAATATAGTTTTATTTTTTTATTCTTTTATTTTATTTTTTATTATCAGTTTAGTTTTTTATTTTATTTTTAGATTTAGTTTATGTCGATATTTTAGGTTTTTAGGTTTTATTTTTGTTTCTTTAGTTTTATTTTAGTTTATTTTATTTTATTTTATTTTAGTTTAGGTTTAATTTATTTTATTTAGTTTATTTTAATTTAGTTTAAGTTTAGGTTTTTTATGGTTTGTGTATTTTTTTTATTTTATGTTTATTTTTGGTTTATATTTAGGTCCAGTATTTTATTTATTTTATTTTATTATCCAGGTACTTTATTTTATTTTATTTTAGTTTTTATTTAATTTTATTTTTTATTTATTTTATTTTTATTTAGTTTTGGTTTTATTTATTCCCATTTTAGTTTAATCTTTATTTTATTTATTTTGGCTCAGCCTAGGTTTTATATTTATTTATTTTATTTCTTACCTAGGTCAGTTTTAGTGGCTCAGTGGTTTGTATCTAGCTCTATGCCTAGGCCCAGTTTGTGTATTAAGTAGGCTAGTGTTTAAGTGGTTTAAGTATTAGGGTTTAGGTTTAGTGTAGGTTTAGTCTGGGTGTTTAGGGCCTAATTTGAGTGTATAGGCTCAGGGTCAGTTTTAGAGGCTCAGTAGGGGGTTAATTTTTTTTATTTTAAATACAAATGGCAGTAGTAGGTTTTATTTTATTTATTTAGTTTAATTTTAATTTTAACTTTTATTTAAGTTTATTTTATTTTATTTAATTTATTATGTTTTATTTAAGTTTTTTATAGTTTTTTTTTATGAGTTTAACTATTTATTTTATTTTTATTTATTTTATTAGGTTTAGGTTTTATTTTATTTTTGGTTTAGGTTTTGGTTTTATTTTAATTTATTTTGGTTTTATTTTAGTTTAGTTTTTATTTATTTATTTATTTTATTATTTAGTTTAGTTTAGGTTTAGTTTTATTTATTTATTTTTTTTAGTTTAGTTTAGTTTTATTTTATATTTATTATTATTTTTTAGTTTTGGTTTAAGTTTATCTGGTTTATTTTTAGGTTTAGGTTTTATTTTTTAGTTGATTTTATTTTTATTTTACATTTAGTTTTATTTTTTTTAAGTTTTATTCTTATTTTATTTTTAGTTTTTTATTTATTTTTAATTATTTTATTTATTATTTTATTTTATTTTTAGGTTTAATTTAGGTTTTATTTTATTTTATTTTTTAATTTATTTTATTTTTATTTTATTTATGTTTAAGTTTTAGTTTTAAGGTTTAGGGTTGGGTTGTGGTTTTAGGGTTTAGTAGGTTTAGGTTTGGATGGTTTGGGTTTAGGGTTTAGGGTTTAGGGTTTTTAGGGGGTAGGGTTTTGTAGGTTTGGTTTAGGGTTGTTCAGGGGTTTAGGTTCAAGTTTAGGGTTTAGGTTTTGGCTTTTTTTTTAATTGAGAGAACAAATTTAGATTAAACATTTTTTTTCAATTTCACCAATAAAGTAACACACCAAGTTTTTTATGACACAAGTGACGACATAGATCAGAAATGAGCACACATAGAGCAAATCCAAAATCCTATTTAACTATAATCGCCTCTACTATAAAGACATAGTTCCATATGCAGTAGATCAGATTGGCCGTTCTTCATTTCTCCGCCCATCAACCACCCTCTCGAAGTGGATCCACCATCATATCCCCCGATCTCTCCCTCCGCCACCACCAACTATAACTTTGTCGCCTCCTCTCCAAACCACCAATCTATGACCACCACCTCCATATCCACTAGCACCTCCAGATCTCCCACCACCACTGATAATCAACCGCCTTCACCTCCACCACCACTAGATCTAGACTAAGCGGTTCGGTGATGTTCCTACCATCAAGGTTCCCCATTCTGGTTTAGGTTTAGTTTATTAAGTTTTTGGGTTTATGCTTATTTTTTAATTTATTACTTTAGGTTTAGGTTTAGGTTTGGGATGGTTTAGGGTTTGGGTTTAGGGTTTTAGGGTGGGGTTTATGGTTTAAAGGTTTAGGATTTTAGGTTTTATAATTTTAGTTTAGGTTTAGGTTTGTGGGTTTAGGTTTTAGTGTTTAGGATTTAGGTTAGTTTTAGTTTTAGGGTTTAGGGTTTTAGGATTTAGGGTTTAGGTTTAGGGTTTGGGTTTATGGTTTGTTTAGGGTTTAGTGGTTTTAGGTGGGTTTTTTAGGGTTTAAGATTTTGGGGTATTTTTTGGGAAAGTTAGATTTTATTACAATAAAAGAAAAGATATAATGTCCTTAAAGGTAAAGCTCTAAAATTCTACTCGAGAGCTATAAGAAACCTAGAGGTAAACCCCATCTAAGTACATTAGAAAAGAAGAGAAAATAAAGAGCAAATATAGACCTAAAAGCATAAGAGAAAAGATGGAGTAAGACTAAAACAATCCTAAAAATAGTAAAAGGATGAGTCAAGAGAGTTCATGATTTCTTTGAGAAAGAAAGATAAGCAAGATCCACAACAACAACACTTGGGTTGACGAGCAATGACCATTCCTCTCAGAAAGTTCCAACCTAAAAAGAAATCTATTAACACTACAAAGGCAAAAGTCATTGCTAAAAAAGATAAGGATAAAGAGAGGAAAAGGAGAGAGCTAAGAAAGAGAAGGCTCAGGCTTAGTTAGGATCATCTCAAAGGGGAACAATACATATGAGCATCCAAACTTCATAAAGAAGGGTTACAATCATATGTAATGCTACCAACTAGAGAAGAGGTGAGTAACATCAATGCCATCATAGTCAAGATACTTGATATAAGCAAACATCCAAGGCGAGTCCATAGAGTTCTAGATCCAGAGATTAAACAAAGATCAACCAAACAACCGCCTAGAAGGAAACCACCAAACAAAAACCACAACAGACTAGTCACAATAACCCAAAGAGAGGCTAGAACAAAGTCAGAACACCAACATCAACCATTAACCAAATACCCATCCAAGCTCCAAACCAAGGAAAACTAGAACCAGCCATCAACAAACACGAGACCAATGCCAATTAATAAAGAAACAACCAACAAAACCAAGATAGGAGCCCTCAAGCCAAAGTCCCAACAATAAGTAGCCACCAAGCCAAACTAGGGTGAGCAATAAATGACTAAATAGCTCACAATGAAACTATCAATTGAAGGAAACATAAGCTGTAACTAGTGAAAATCACCAGAAGATAAAACATAAAAGTGGGCCAAAGGTAGCCACCAACCACTAGAAACCAAAAAGTCCAATCCAAAAGGATCAATAAAGTTTCAGCCAGCACAACAAAATGCTTTACCAAATTGCCAGGTTTAAGTTTTAGGTTTAAGGTTTAGGTTTTATTTTAGGTTTTTTTTTTTTTTAATAGAGAACAAATTTAGATTCAACACATTTTTTTTTAATTTCATCAACAAAGTAACACACAAGTTTTCTAAGACACAAGCAATGACATAGATAAAAAAGGAGAACACATAGCCAAATCCAAAACCCTAGATAACTAGAATCGCCTCTACTATAAAGACACAGTTCCATAAGCAGATCGATTATTGTTCTTAGTTTCTCAATTCCCATCGAACCACCCCCTCTTGAGTAGCAGGATCCACCATCATATCCCCAATGTTTCCTCGCCACCACCATGGCTATAACCTCATCGCCTCCTCCTCCATAACCACCATCACCACCACCTCCATATCCATCACCTCTAGAACCCCCACCACCACTATGATAACCGCCACCTCCACCTTCGCCTCCACCACTAGATCTAGACTGAGCTTGGTTGACGGTGATGTTCCTACGGTCAAGGTCTTTCCCATTCTTAGGGTTTAGGTTTAAGTTTAGGTTTATTATGTAGGTTTAGGTTTTTTAAATTTAAGTTACTTTTGGGTTTAGGGTGGGTTAGGTGGTTTAGGGTTTTAGGGGTTTAGGTTGGGTTTAGGTTTAGTGGTGGTTAGGGTTTAGTGGTTTAGGTTTGTGGTTTGGGTTAGGTTTTTTAGGGTGTGGTTTGAATTTAGGGTTTAGGGTTTGTGGTCAGGTTTAGGTTTAGGATTTGGGTTTAAGTTAAAAAAATTTAAGTAAACTTGTAAGTTTAGGTTTATTTAGATATATTTACTTTATTTTTTTATTTTATTTAGGTTTAATTTTATTTTATTTAGTTTATTTTATATAAGTTTAGGTTTTATTTAGTTTATTTTAAGATCAGTTTAGGTTTACTTTAAGTTTTATTTTATTTTATTTTAAGTTTAGGTTTTCTTTTTATTTTAGGTTTGGTAGGATTTTATTTTATTTTTAGGTTTAGGTTTTTTTATTTTAGATTTATTTTTTGTTTTATTTTTAGTTTAGGTTTAGTTTAGTTTATATTTTATTTTATTTAGTTTAGCTTTAGTTTATTTTAGGTTTTAGGTTTGTGGTTAATTATTTAGAGTTTAGTTAGTTTAGTTTATTTTATTTATTTTTTATTTTAAGTAGGTTTTATTTTAGTAGTTTGGTTTATTTTATTTATTTTTTTATTTTTTATTTTTATGTTTTTTATTTAGTTTCTTCTTTATAAGTTTATTTATTTTATTTATGTAATGTTATTTTATTTAGTTTTATCTTAGGTTTATTTTTTTTATTTAGTTTATTTTATTTAGTTTATTTTTTTTATCTTTCTTAGTTTAGTTATTTTTATCTTTTATTTCATCTTTTTATTTTATTTAGGAGCTCTAGTTTAGGCTTTAGGCCAGGGCCAGGCACAAGGGCTCAGGGAGGCCTAGGCCTAGGGTCTGTGGCTGGGTCCCAAGGCCTAGGGCCTAATGTCAGGGCCTGTGGCTCAGTGGCCTGTGGCTCAGCTCCTGGTTTGAGGCCTAGGTCAGTAGGCCAGGGTATAGGCTCAGGATCAGAGTTCAGGCTCAGTTTAGTGGTGGTTTGGCCTGTGGCTCAGTGGCCTGGGATCAGGCTCAGGGCTCAGTGGTTAGAGCCCATTAGGGTCCCTTTGGCCTAGGGCCATGGTCTTTAGGCTCAGTTTGGGTTAGTGGTGGCCTAGGGCTCAGGATGTTGTTAGTATTTGGCTTTAAGGTCTTTTAAATTAAAAACCCAGTAGGTTTAGTTTATTTTATTTATTTATTTATATTTTTATTATTTATTTTTTTTTTTATTTTATTTATTATTATTAGGTTTATCTTAGTTTATTTTATTTTAGGTTTAGATTTATGTTTATTTTTAGTTTAGTTTTATTTTATTTTATTTTTTTAGTTTATTTTATTTTTTAGGTAGGTTTATTTATTTTATTTTTAGGTTTTTTTATTTTATTTATTTTTAGGTTTATTTTAGTTTAGTTTATTTTTAGTTTATTTTATTTATTTATTTTTAGGTTTATTTATTTAGGTTTTAGTTTTATTATTTTAGTTTAGTTTATTTAGTTTAGTTTATTTATTTTATTTTATTTTTTATATAGTTTAGGTTTAGTTTTTAATTTAGTGTAGGTTTTTTTATTTAATTTAGGTTTATTTTAGGTTTAGGTTTTATTTTAGTTTTATTTTATTTTATTTTATTTTTATTTTATGTTTAGTTTTATTTATTTATTTTATTATAGATTCATTTATTTTTTAAGTTTGTTATTTTATTTATTTTATTTTAGTTTATTTTATTAAATAATTTTATTTTTTTAGTTTATATTTAGTTTTATTTTTATTTTATTTATTTAGGTTTAGTTTTATATATTATTTTATTTATTTAATTTAGGTTTAGGTCAGGTTTGTGGTAGGGTTTAGGGTGGAGTGGGGTTAGGGTTTATGGCTCAGGGTCAGGATCAGTTTAGGGTAGTGGTTTGTGGTAGTTTGTTTTTTAAAAAAATTAAGTAAAACCCATAGTTTAGTTATTTAGTTTATTTAGTTTATTTTATTATTTATATTTATGTTTATTTTTAATTTTATTTAGTTTTAGTTTATTTATTTTAGTTTATGTTTATTTTAGTTTATTTAGGTTTAGTTTAGTGAGTATTTCTTTTTAGTTTAGGTTTTATTTTTTTATTTAGCTTTAGTTTTTAAGTTTTATTTTATTTTGGGTTTAAGTTTTAGATTTTTTTTTAGGTTCATTTATTTTATTTTATTTTATTTATTTTAGTTTATATTTAGGTTTTATTTTTTAGTTTAGGTTTAGTTTATTTTATTATTTTATTTCATTTTATTTTAGGTTTAGGTTTTTTTTAATAGGGTTTAGGTTTTATTTTTTATTTATTTTTCATAATTTTAGTTTGGGATTTTATTTAGTTTTCATTTTATTTTTTTTTGGTTTATTTTAGGTTTTATTTATTTTAGTTTAGATTTAGGTTTATTTTATTTTGTTTACTTTAGGTTTAGGTTTTATTTTAGTTTAGATACATGTTTTACTTTTATTTATTTTTTTTAGATATAGTAAGTTTATTTAGTTTTATTTTATTTTATTTTATGATTGATTTTATTTTATTTTATGTTTAGGTTTTATTATTTATTTTTATTTTAGGTTTATTTTATTTTTAGTTTAGTTTAGGTTTATTTATTTTATTTTATTTTTATTTTTATTTTAGATTTAGGTTTAGCTTAGGTTTAGTTTAGGTTTATTTTATTTTATTTTATTTATGTTTATTTATATTATTTTAGTTTTAGGTTTTATTTAGTTTAGTTTAGGTTTTAGTATGGTGGTTTAGGGTTTAGGTTAATAGGTTTGGTTAGGGTAAGATTTTTAGGTTTGGGGTTATTTTAGGGTTTAAGGTTTAGGATTTAGTTTAGATTTAGGTTTAGCTTTAAGTTTTTTTTAAATTAAGTAAACCAGTAGTTTAGGTAACTACAATCAATGTAAAGAAATAACCCATAAGTAGTTGATCTAATTAATCGCTATTTAGTTTCTCCAGTCCCATAACCACCTAACCCATCGAGTAGATCCACCATCATATCCTCATATCTCCCTTCACAGCACCATGGCTGTAACCTTACCACTCCTCCGACCTCCATAACCACCACTGTTCCGACCACCGCCTCCAAACCCACCAGCACTTCCAGATCCCCCACCACCACTGTGATAATGGTCGTGATCCACGCTCGCCTCCACGCGATCTAAACCGAGCCTATGATGATGATGATCAAGGTTCGCCCATTCTTGGTTTAGGTTTACTTTTTAATTTAGTTAGTTAGCATTGGTTTAGGTTTTGGGGCTTGGGTTAGTTTAGGTTTAGTTTGTAGGGTTTAGGGTTTAGGGTAGAGTAGGTTTATGCTTTTGGGTGGGGTTTATGGATGTGATTTAGAGTTCAGGTTTAGGTTTTAAGGTTTAGAGGATTTAGGAGTTTAAATTTAGTAGGTTTATTTAGTTTAGTTTATTTTTTTATTTATTTTAGTTTATTTTATTTTATTTTAAATTAAGTTTATTTATTTTTATTTAGTTTATAAATTATTTTATTGTTTATTTTAGTTTTTTTATCAGTTTATTTTTTAGGTTTAGTTAGGTTTATCTTTTAGTTTAGTTTGTTTTTATTTTATTTTTTTAGTTTTAGGTTATTTTTTAATTTTAGGTTTTAGTTTATATTTTTTATTTTTAGTTGGTTTTAGGTTTTATTTTAGGTTTATTTTAGGTTTATTTTTTAATTTAGGTTTTATTTTTTTTATTTATTTAGTTTTAGTTTAGTTTAGTTATTAGTTTTTAGTTTATTTTAATTTAGGTTTAGTTTACTTTATTTTATTTTAGTTTAGGTTTTTTTTTTAGATTAGGGTTTAGGTCATCTTTTATTTATTTTTAGCATTTTGGGTTTAGTTTTATTTAGTTTTATTTGATTTTATCTTTTATTTTTTATTTATTTAGGTTTTTTATTTTTTAATTAGTTTAGATTTTATTTATTTTATCTTAGTTTATTTTTTCTCATTTAGGTTTAGATTTAGGTTTTAGTTTATGCTTTTCTCTTTATTTTGTTTTAATCTTTTTAGTTTATTTATTTATTTTATTTTTAGGTTACTTAATAGGTTTAGTTTAGCTTTGGGGTTATAGTTTAGCATTGTGGGTATGATGGGGTCAGGTTTTAGGGTCAGTAGGTTTAGGGTTGGCTCAGTGGTGGGGTTTAGGGGGGGCCTAGGGCTCAGGCTTTAGGGTTAGGATTTCAGTGTGGTCAGGAGGTTTGGGTGGGTTTTATTTTATTTTATTTTATATTTTATTTAGGTTTAGATTTAGGGTTAGTTTAGTGTTTATGGTCAGGTTTATGGTAGTGTTTAGAGTTAGTTTTGTGGTTTTGTGGTTTTTTTAAACTAATAAAATTGATAGGTTTAAGTTTATTTAGTTTATTTGTTTTTTATTTTAGTTTATTTTATTTTATTTTTATATATGTTTATTTTTTATTTTTTATTCAATATTTATTATTTTTTTTTATAGTTTATAATTTTATTTTAGTTTATCTTTTTTTTAAGGTTTATTATAATTTTAGTTTAGTTTTACATTTATATTATTTTCTAAGTTCAGTTTTATTTTTTATTTTAGTTTGTTTAGGTTTTATTTTTTTTTTAAGGTTTAGGTATTTTATTTTAGGTTTATTTTATTTATTTTATTTTATTGTTTAGGTTTAGTTTTATTTGTTCATGTTGGTTTTTTTATTTTATTTTACTTTATCTTATTTTGGTTTAGTTTATTTTATTTTATTTTATTTTAGGTTTAGATTTTCTTTAGTTTATTTTAGGTATTTTTTTTATTTATTTTTAGATTTATTTTATATTTTGTTTAGTTTTTATTTTATTTATTTATTTTAGGTTAATTTTATTTATTTTATTTAGTTTTATTTATTTTAGTTTAGTTTTTATTTTAATTTATTTTAATTTAGCTTTAGGATTAGGTTTACATTCAAGTATGTAGGTTTTAGTGATTTTTTATTTTATTTAGGTTTAGCCTTTTAAATTTATTTTAGGTCTTATTTTGTTTAGGTCAGGTTAGGATCTAAAGTAGATTAAGGTAGGTTTGGTTATGGATAAGCTCCAGGGGTTGGGATAAGGGTTTAGTTTAGGATAGGGTCAGTGGCCTGTGGCTCAGGTCAGTGTCAGTGGCTCAGGATTTTAGGTTAGTGGATTTAAGCCTGTTTGTTTATTATTATTTATTTATTTTCATTTATTAGGCCTTAGGGTCAGTGGTTTAGGGCTTGTGGCTCAGGTTTTAGGTTATAGGTGTAGGTTTTGGGTTGGGTAGGGTTTTAGTAGTTTGGGTTTAGTTTGCAGTAGGGATAATTTAGAGTTGGTTTTTTTCACATTGTTTTATTTTCTTTAAATTAAGTAAACTAGGTTTAGGTTTATTTAGTTTATTTTTATTTATTTTAGTTAATTTTATTTTATTTATTTTAGTTTATTTTTATTTTATTTTCTTAAGTTCATTTAATTTAGGTTTATTATTGATAGTTTAGGTTTTTATTTTAGTTTGTTTTAGGTTTAGGTTTAGATTTATTTTATTTTTTTATGCTAGCTTAATTTTATTTTATTATTTAGGTTTAAGTATTTTTAGGTTTAGTTTAGGATTTTATTTTAGGTTTTTTTTTAGCATTTTATTTTATTTTATTTTATTTTCTTAAGTTCACTTTATTTTAGGTTTTTTTTTATCTTATTTTATTTAGTTTAGGTTTAGGTTAAAGTTTAGTTTATTTTAGTTTTAGGTTTAGGTTTTATTTATTTTAGTTTATTTTATTTTTTATTTGGTTTATTTTATTCTATTTATTTATTTTAGTTTATTTATTTTATTTTTTTTATTTATTTTATGTTTATTTTTTTTAGGTTTAAGGTTTATTTAGTTTTATTTTATTTTTTTAGGTTTATTTCATCATTTTTAATAGGTTTAGTTTTATTTTATTTACTTTTTATTTTATTTTATTTTAGTTTAGTTTTTTTAAATTTTATTTTGTTTTAGTTTAGTTTAGGTTTAGGTTGTAGTTTAATTTTTTATTTTAATTTATTTTATTTTATTTGTTTGGGTTTTTTTTATTTATTTTATTTTAGGTTTTATTTTATTTAGGTTTATTTTCAATTTACTCTTTTAATTTAGTTTAGAGTTATTTTTAGTTTATTTTATTTTATTAAGTTTAGTTTTAGTTTAGTTTATTTTAGGTTTATTTATCTTTAGTTTAGTATTTTAGTTTAGTTTAGTTTATTTATTTTATTTTAGTTTAGGTTTAGATTTTTAGTTTGGGGTTTGGTTTATTTATTATTTATTTTTAGGTTTAGATTTTATTTATTTTATTAATTATTTCATTTTTGGTCTTTTGTTTACAGGCTTTTATTTATTTTATTTTAATTTATTTTTACTATTTTATCTTATTTTTTAGATTGTGATTTATTTTATTTTATTTTCTTTAATCTATAGGTTTTAGTTTTTTTAGGTTTTGTGGATTTAGGGCCTTTTAGGGTTAGTTTAAGGCCTAGGTTAGGTTTAGGGCTCAATGTTCAGGCTTTATGATTGTGGTTTTAGGGCTGATTTGGGTTAGGGTTGGTTTTGGGGTTGTGTGGGATTCCAGTTGTAGCCTTTGGGCTCAGTTTAGGTTTAGGTTTAGGGTTTAGTGAGATTTTAGGGTTTAGGGTTGTAGTTCAAGATTTAGTGTTAGTTAGGGTTGGGTTTATTTAGGATTTTATTTATTTTAATTTATTATTTATAGTATATGGAAGCTTTAGGTTTATGGTTTAGGCTTTAGGTTTAGGTTTAAGTTGTAAGTCATTACACATTTTAGGATTTAAGATTTATGATTAGTTTTAGGGTTTACTGTTTAGGATTTAGGGTTTAGGGTTTAGGTTTTAGGGTTTAGGGTTTAGGGTTTAGGGTTTAGGGGGTTTCATTCAATTAAGAAAATGGTAGGTTTTAGTTTATTTAGTTTATTAAATTTATTATTTATTTAATTTTATTTTATCTAAGTTTATTTTTTATTTTTACTTAGTTTAGTTTATTTATTTTAGGTTTATTTATTTTACTTTTATTTTTTAATTTAGTTTATTTTAGGTTAAGGTTTAGGTTTATGTTTATTTTTTAGTTTAGTTTTACTTTTATTTTATTTTTCAAGTTTAGGTTTCTTTTTTATTTTTAGATTAGTTTTAGGTTTTCATTTTAGT
>JAKCPB010001048.1:0-72500 GCA_021442155.1 Cymbidium sinense
GCACATTCACTCAGATTTCTATTGGCCATGGTTTCTATCTCCAAAAAGAGTGCTTATTCCTGCAAGAAAGAGCCTATTCATGTGCAGCCATTAAGGAGAATCCGATCCGGCCGGTGCAGTGCTAAAGAAACTTTCGATGTCGTGCCAGTGATAGCCTACTGCTGAATCATAGCCTAACCTATGGGGCCCTGGGAGGTCTAACTAGATCTATTTGGGAGATCTGGGCTAATAGTCAGAATTCTTTCTCTATAGAAAATTTCTTTTGACATCAGGACAAACCGCTATTGGTGAAGTGTAGGCGATTGCTAATTGTCTGGAAAATTCAACCATTCCTGAGGAGTTCTAATCTCCTTTTGTCCGTTAGGTAGGACATACCTATAGAAAGAAAAGAAGAATCTAGTATGAATTCTTTTACTAGAACTACAATGGCTTTACTCAACAAACGCCAAAGATATTGGAAAACTATACCTTCTCTTTGCTGTATTTGCAGCAATGATCGGAACAGCATTCTCCATGCTAATCCGAATTGAACTAACAGCTCCAGGAATATCTAAACGGAGATCATCAACTATAGAATGTAATCGCTCACGCATTTCTCATGATCTTCTTCATGGTTATGCCATAGCTATGGTAGGAGGATTTGGTAACTACCTAGTACCTGTAATGGTTGGTGCTCCAGATATGGCTTTTCCACGACTAAACAACATTTCATTCTGGCTACTACCACCATCACTAATTCTTCTACTTGCTAGTGCATTTGTAGAGCAAGGAGCAGGAACAGGATGGACAGTGAAAGGTAAGCTGTCCCAGATTACTAGTCTGTTTGTGGGACTAGGTAATCTACTAAACACTACTCGATGCGGGAAACTCCTCTACTCGGAGATGAATACTTATTCACTAGCTTTTGCTATCTATTGGAAGAATGTCAAAATGTCATCAACTTGGGGACAATCCACCTGGGTTCTATCAAAAGTAGCTATTCCTGCTGGACTGAATCTTCTTCATGTTGTACTAGGTCTAGCATACTCTTATTAGAAAAAACTAGTTTTGAGTGTCACAACACTACTACTCAAATAGAATGAGCTATGAACTACTTCACTGGAGAGCCCATCATAGACTAAACGTAGTGCATTTTCTAGTGGTCATACGCGCACAAATTGTTTGTGTAGGTGATGGAGATGGTACTTTCTATTTTGCTAAGACTAAGAAAGGAGTCTGTACTTTCTCATTTCAAATTGGACAAAGTCATTCTAATCTACGTCTTCTTTCTCTTCTTATGTAAAGTCTATGCTAGGTGTTGGTTAAGTATCAGTACCTGACTCTAAAGAGAATACTGCTCGATATCGAGTTCGAGATATCCAACATATTCTGAAGTACATTCTACCTCTTTTTGATGCGTATCCACTACTTACTAGTCAATATTTCAGTTATAGCCTCTTTCAGAAAGCTATTCTAATTATGAATGATTCTTCTATATCTAAGGAAGAAAAGGATCGCCTAATTACTAATCTAAAATCTCAAACACTACCTGAAAATTCTATTAGTCCTGCTTGGAAAATTGTGAATAACACTGTTTCTAGTCTAAGTGATGCTATGAAAGTAATGACTCAATCATGGCTTATTGGATTGACTGAAGCAGAAGGAAGTTTCTATATTGTTAAGAAAGGACCTGCACGACTAGTACATGCAGATGACACAAAAACTAGATTGTATTGTTCTAAAGGCTATTGCACTAATTCTTGGTCTTAAGGTAACACAAAAGAAAACATATCTCACTGTGGTAACTACTAATTCTGAATCAATTCAAAACATTGCAGATTACTACTTTCAAACTAGGAAAGGTATGAAAGCACTAGAATACCGTATTTGGGCTCGATCTTTCAAGAAAAGAAAGATTTTGCTTCAATGACAAAGGCTCAGGACCTAATGCGGAATATTCGATCTATTCGGCTAGATAAGAATTGGAAAATGAAGTGACTTTTCCCTTTTACTAGTAAGGAAAATGAAGGTATAGTCCAATCCAATATGAGAATATTGGCAATGAATCTAGAAAGAGCTAATCTAGAAGTAGATTCATTCTCTTATGTTACCCACCACTATCAGGACTACAAAGTCACTCAGGTGGATCAGTTGATCTTGCTATCTTTAGTCTACACCTAGCAGGAATTTCATCAATGCTAGGAGCTATGAATTTCATTACTACAGTTCTAAACATGCGAAACCCAGGAATGACACTACATAAACTTCCTCTATTCGTATGGGCTATCTTTGTCACAGCTATCCTACTACTACTATCACTACCAGTACTAGCTGGAGCTATTACAATGCTTCTAACAGAACAGACCGAAACTTCAATACATCATTCTATGATCCAGCAGGAGGTGGAGACCAAATTCTTTACCAACACCTATTCTGGTTCTTTGGTCACCCTGAAGTTGACATTCTCATTCTTCCTGGATTTGGAATGATTAGTCACATCGTAAGTGCTTTCTCAGTCAAACCAGTCTTTGGATACCTAGGAATGGTATATGCTATGTTCAGTATCTAACGCCTTGGTTTCGTCACCACATGTACGCAGTAGGTCTAGATGTAGATACACGGGCTTACTTCACAGCTAATGATTCTTGCTGTACCAACAGGAATGAAAATCTTCTCATGGCTAGCTACACTATACGGTGGATCACTACGAAGAAAACATTGAACCCTAGGACTATATACAATTCTGACAGTCTATCTAGTACTAGCACTACACATTATGGCAAGCAACAAGAAACAACTAATTCCAAGTCGATGGAGTATCTCACTAGAAAGTAGTTTTGCTTCAGTACATGGTCTAGTTCAGTCACAAATTGGTGCTGCTAACGAAATGTACCTACCATTTCTTTACTCACTATTCTTCTTCATCCTAATCGCTAACCTAAGTGGTAATGTTCCATACGGATTGACAGTTGCTACATCAATTATGGTTAGTCTAGGTCTAAGTATGACAATCTTTATTGGAGTGACTATTCTTGGTCTACGACTACACAAAGTACACTTCTTCTCATTCTTCGTACCTTCAGGTACACCTCTAGGACTAGTACCTCTACTAGTTCCAATTGAGCTAATCTCATACCTAGCTCGTGCCTTCTCACTAGAGTCCGACTATTCGCTAATACTGTAGCTGGACATACACTACTGAAAATTCTTTCAGGATTCCTAGCACCAATGTTTACATCAGGTGCTATTACAGCTATCATTACTCTAATCCCATTCAGTATCTTCATTGCACTAATTGGACTAGAAATTGCTGTTTCATTTATCCAAGCTTATGTATTCTGTATCCTAACAGCATCATACCTAAAAGATGCAATTGATCTACACTAAGAAAGAGGAACTTTTTTCCCCTTTGACAATAACAACTTCTACTATTTCCCTCTTTCTTGTTCCCCGGAGTCTTGAAATCATAGGATATTTTGGCTTTGATAGGGAGTTGAGTTTCATGGTGAAAACATCGATCTTACACATCACACATCGAGGACAGAGGTTCGATTCCTCTCATTCTTCTAGTGAAGAATTTTGTATTAGTCAAAGTACTATTTACTTTTCAGTAAGTAAAAGAAAGAGTAATGAACTTTGAATGAAACCCGTTTTTTTTGATTCCATTTTAGAGGATAAAGAAAGAATTGGAAAATGTTTCATCTATTTCCATTTGCTAGTACAGCAATTTACAACGATGCACCACAACCTTGGCAACTAGGATTCCAAGATGGAGCATCACCAAAAGAGCTACACGATTCCATTTTCTTCTACCTCAAATTCTCTGTTTTGGAGTACTATGGGTACTATCATCAGTAATTCTTCACTTTCACAGTAACAAATCACAACTTGTTTACAAATACGCTAACCACGGAACTCTAATTGAGCTAATCTGGACTATGAACCAGCTCTAGTACTAATTGCTATTGCTTTCCCTAGTTTCAAACTACTTGACCTTATGGATGAAGTTCTTAGTCCATCAATGACAGTGAAAGTAGCAGGACACCAATGGTACTGGTCATACGAAGACTCAGATTTTCTTAATGAAGATGGAGAGTCAATGGAATTTGATTTGGTTCCTGAAACAGATCTAGAAGACGGACAACTACGACTACTATATGTTGATAACCGAGTAGTAGTACCAATCGATACACACATCCGATTTCTTGTTACAGGTGCTGATGTTATTCATGACTTTGCTGTTCCTTCACTAGGACTCCAAATTGATGCCGTGCCTGGACGACTTAACCAAACATCAGTTCTAATTGAACGAGAAGGAGTATTCTATGGACAATGTTCAGAGATTTGTGGAGTATACCATGGATTTATGCCAATTGCTGTTGAAGCCGTAACTCCAGAGAAAGACCTTGCATGGATTGATAGCCAAGCATAATTCTTTCCCCTTTCCTTTCTTTTTCTATTGATTTCTACCTGTCTTTTACTTAGACCAAATCTTTTTTTCTTTTCTAAGATTAGACTGAGAAGAATGTGTCATTACATATGCAGTTCTACTGATATTTTGAATAGAATAACCAATGCTTTCAGTTAGATAGAATAGACTATATATTCTAGTAGTTCTAGTACCAATTCTACTCAGTGTTGCTTTTATGACAGTAATTGAACGAAAGGTAATGGGATCAATGCAACGACGAATTGGACCTAATGTAGTTTTTTCTTATGCTCTACTACAACCATTTGCGGATGCTCTCAAACTAGTAATTCAAGAGCAAATTCTTCCATCACAAGCTACAAAGAGTCTATGCTTCCTAGCACCTATGGTTACTCTCATTTTGAGTCTACTAGGGTGGGGTGTAATTCCTCTAGGACCAGGTCTAGCACTAAGTGATTTCTCACTAGGAATTCTATATTCACTAGCACTATCAAGTATTGGAGTATACGGTATTCTATTTGCTGGATGGTCAGCTAATTCGAAATATGCATTCCTTGGATCACTACGATCTACTGCTCAAATGATTAGTTCAGAACTAATCTATAGTGAAGCAGTTCTAGCAGTAATCCTACTATGTAGGTACTTTCAACATTACTGAAATTATTGAAGCACAACAAAGTGTTTGGTATATTGTTAAACTACTACCAATTTTTCTTCTCTTTCATTGTATAGTCTTTCTCTTTCTTTATATAGGTAGCTATATAAGCTAGATCAAAATGCTAGTCTAGTTTCATGGTAGAATCAGGTACTTCCAATACCCGGGCTTCGGTTCGATTCCGAATACTAGTACTTTGTTGTTTTTCTAGAATTTTTTCTGTAAAGCCCTGTACTGCTGGTAAGGTAATGCTTTCCATTGGTCTAATTTCACTACTAGTAGCCATTCCAATTTTCTCTCCTACCGAATTCACCCAAGTCTATTTCATCGAATTACATCTGTAGTTCTAATCTATTCTGCCCTACTGGCTTTTAATGGTCTACATGTTGAGTCACTAGCTTCCGGAGTAGGTATCTACAGTGGTCTATTCCATGTTACAACAGTCTCACTAGGTACTGAAGCATTCCTACTATTTACAGGAGCTCTAATTCTACTAGGATTTGGATATATGATGGCAAATAGTAAATCACTACTAACAGGATCTGTAAACCGATCAGTAAATACAAGTGATATTCAATTTATTGATCAAGAAATGAAAATCAAACCATATCATAGGGCCTAAGTCTAGCTATTTGTCTATTCTCTATGGCTGCACCACTAATTGGATTCTTTGCTAAACAAATGGTACTATACTCAAGTACACACGGAGGTTACTATTTCCTGTCAATTATTGCAATTCTATTCAGTGTTATTAGTGCATATTACTACCTCAAAATTCTTCGAGTTTGATACACCTGATCAATTGACAGAAACAGTATCAACTTCTAATTCAAATACACTAGAATCCTCAGCAGGTATTACTAATGTACATAGTATACTAATTTCTAGTCTCACTATGCTAATTACACTATTTGTACTACAACCATCAATCCTACTAAATAGCTGTCACCTACTGGCTCTATCACTATTCTACTACTAATGAACACAATTACACTCTTCTTTCTTTTTGTGCCAATTCTAGCCTAGCACTCATTCTACTATTTGCTAATCTACTACTAGCAGTTCACCGACCAGATTCAGAAAAAGTTACACCATATGAATGTGGTTTCTCACCTGTTTACGGTCAAACACGAAACCCATTCTCTATTACATTTTCTCTAGTTGTCCTAGTCTTTGATCTAGAAATTCTACTAGTTTATCCATTCTCAGTAAATGTTTACCAAACAAGTACTTATGGATTCTGGGTCTTTCTTATCTTCTCACTATTGGATTTGTTTATGAGTTTGGTTCGAGGAGCTCTTTACTTTACTTAAAAACGAAGTTCTATCCGATATGCTGCAATTGAAACTGAAAAAGAAGATCAGAAGAAAAGGCGCTAGAGAAAGAAAATGCTAACACTTCTAATGGCTATTCCACTAGTTGGTGCACTAATGCTAGCTCCTCTACAAGGTGATACAGCTAAATCAGAGTCACATATGAAACGAGTAGCACTAGGTACATCTCTAATTCATTTTCTTTTCAGTCTTATTCTATGGGGTGAGTTTGATTCAAGTACAAGTGAATATCAATTGACACAAGAATTTCACCAAGTAAACTTCTGTCATATACACATTGGAGTATATGGAATTTCACTATACTTTGTTTGTACTACTAACAACATTTATTACACCAATTTGTATTCTATCAAATTGGGATAATAGGAAACATTCCCTGATCCTACCAATCACTATGTGAGGGTTGATTCCCTCGCGTTTCTCTACATGATTAAGCATTACTAGTATGAATTGTCGTACGGATTCGGCTTTTTTTTTTCTTGATCTTTTTTTTTATAAGCAGGAGATTCTTTTGACCAGCGAACGAGTCTGCATTATGCTGGTTATCAATCTCAGTACACAAATTGGTTAAGGCCTCCATAAGTCTGACTTGGTTTCATAGGAAAACAGAAAACAAAAGATTCCCTCCAGACAGCTTCACTCCGTAAAGCCTGTAGGAGTCTTTCAGAATTAGAGTGAGTTTTGGTTTGTTGTTGACCAACATGGAAAAGTTCCTTTTCAGTAAAGACTGTGCAACATGTCCTTTGAGGAGGAAAACACCATGGAGTCCCCTAAACTGCTATTCCTTTTCTTTCTTGAGTCTATCACTTCGTTCTCTAGCGCCTTTCAGTCGAGCTATCGCCTCTCCTTGGGACTTGTCAAGAACTTGACTTTCTTTAGAAGTCCCAACATAAAACACATAAGAACTTCCTAAAGCTAAAGAAATCTTTGATCTTCGAGCTCTTGTCCTCCTTTGTAAAAAAGAAGAAGAGAATCATCCGTTTTTTTACTTTTTTTACTCATGTTCATGGTCTTTTTTATTCCCCTATGTTGCTGAAAAGAAAAAGAAAGAAGAGAAATTGGGCCATGTTTCCCGAGAGAGACTGCCTTCTCTCAGGCAAGCAGTCTTATACTTCTAGTCGACTGCTCTATGATGACCTCTTTCCTGGGCTCTGCTCGCTCGTCTACGCTCCGAGCAATTCAGTCAAAATTGAAACTATTGCCTTGCTTGAAGTATAGTCTAAGAAAGATTAGTAGTAGTAAAATGCCTTTTTTTTTATCCATGGGGATCTCTATCCACGGAGATACCTATCTATATCTCTCTCTATAGATCTATGAATCGATCTATACTATCCTCTATCCGGATAGATATGTCCCTATGAGCGACTACGCCGATCGATCTTTTCTTATATGTTTTGGTCACGTCCGTTTCCGCTCCGAAGAGGAAGGTTTGGATCTTTCAATCTGATGTCGTGAGGGATGTGACCTATGTGAGGTCCATAAGATACCACAGCTTTTAGTGTTTTATGATTCACCTCCGAATAATGAGTAGGTAGTTCTATCCTTTTTATTCTGGTCTTCCTAGTCAAAGGGGATCCGGAGCAATAGGTCAAATTACTATATAAAGAAGACTTATGAACAAAAGGATTGATTGTTCGAGTAGGAAGATTTCAGTTTTCTCGTTTCTTCTCTTCGATAAGAAGAAATATTGGAAATGAAACAAATTTCTCTTCATTCTGTTGTGCTCAGCGAAGGAACTGCCTAAGCATACTTTTGCGGATCCAAACTTCTTTGTTCTTTCTAAGTCTTCTTCTTGCATAGAAGAACGCAACTCTTGCAAAAACCGAGATTTTAGTAGTAGGCGGCACCCCCTCTGAGTTTTGAGTAGGCGGAACCATTCTGTTTTGGTTCTTCTCCACATTCTGACCGGCAGGAATTTTCCTATTCTTTTTGAAACTGATATGTCGATATAGAAAGATCTACTGATTTCTTCACCACGGGTTCTCGCGTCATTTTCTTGAAAAGATATTATATCACCGTGGAAACTTTCAAATGAGTAATGCTTACCAGTCCATTATTCACACAAACCCTTCGATGACTTATCGGCTGCCTTGCTTGAGGAAGAGTGTAACTAAAATGTAGACGAACCGGAATCACGTCCAATCTTGTTTCTTGATTGAGTAGAAAAGGGATATATGAAGTTCGTTGCTCCGTACCTCTGTGCATCTCCCTTATGGGTAAATCCCCATAAGAAAGGGGCAACTTTCGTGTAGTTTGTGATTTGATGTTACTGTTGAAATTTTCTCTCAGAGAAAGATTTCTTTTCATGGATCTCCTCTTGTTCCTCAATCTTCGGAGAATGCGGCGTTGTATTAGAGAAGTTCTCTGTTCTGAACATTTCCTGGAAGTAGACGACACGTTTTAAATTGGAATGCAGGCATGGCATATCTCGTTTCATCAGTCTTTTTCGCCACATCGCGTATAAAGGGAATCGAACCCGATTCTTCCACGACCCCCACGAAGGGAAGGGTCCTCCCTTAACTAAATGAACTACGAGAATTCTTGTGGTTGCCTAGTTGTTGTCAGTTTTCATAAGTCCTAGATAGACTACTTCGTCAACACTAGCTGAAACCCTTTACTTGACCTCCACCTTCTTCTACGATATTTGTCAACCCGGTTATTAGCGAAAGCGGTTGCCACTATCTGGTCTCATCAAACCTCATCACGCAGGTGGAGGCTAGACCGTCGGTAGTCTTTCATTCGGACTTTCCTCACCTTGTCCGAACCCACGAGGCCGATCTCAACTCGCCAGGCAGGGCAGCTGGCCTATATTGTTGTTCTAATGATGGTTGTCTCTCCTGGAGGATCGGGAGCTGAGAAAGCCAGTCTCGAGCAAAGGTGACTCCTTTTGGAAGCGGAGGGGGGGCTAGCAGATCGGTCCAAGCGAATTGGCAACTCGCTGACTTGAATAGCTTGACGCGCCTGGCGTGGGTAGACGGGACCTCTTCCCAGTGCTGATGCTTTATCATCGGTCAGTTCAAGTGTACAATGGTCTATCATCGCTCCGTCTGAGGCAAGTGGTAATCTTCAAGGATGTTGTGCTCGATCCCACCCCTCGGTCCAGCCTCATTTTCTTGGTACGCTCAGGTCACACTCTCTTTGTCTGCTCGGCCAGCTCATCAAGGGCGGGAAAAGCTGATTGTTCAATGCTACAGCTATACATAAAAGATTGAATACAGGGTTCGGGCATCCATCTTTCTTTCTCAGAGCGCTGTAAGCCCTTCTGTCCGACCCGGATCCAGACCCTGCTTTCAAATCTACTTCAAACGAGGTTGCTAGCTTCCCATTCCCTCTCCTCTTTTTTTTTTTCTATAAAAAAAGTAGTAGTCTTCAACGGTGGTGGGGTCTCACTGTTCGGATCGCTTTCCTTTTCCTCCTACTGCATAGGCAAGATCTCATCCTTCGGCGAATCTTGGGGCTCAGAAGAGTGCTCCCTACGACGGGAAATCGGGGTCCAAAGACCATCTCTTCGACGACGTGGACACGGCCGGCCCATCATGTGCGATCCGACAAGAGAAATGCAGAAGAATATGCCCTCCTCAAAGGGTCAAGCCCCCGCTCAGAACTACAGGATCCTGACCATCGGCACTCACTGCACGAGCTCATAGGGCAAGATGAAGATCCGGAAAAAGGCTAAAAAGATCGTAAACTTCACCTTGGAATGCTTCCATCAGCGCTGAAAAGAAAGCATTGAACGATAAGAGAAGAGAACTAAGGCACGGCTGGTGATGTGCCACTGTCTGAAGAGCTAAGAGAGAGTAGAAGTGCTTTCCTTCACGCTGAGCGTGAACTATTTCAGGCTGCTGCTATACGAGGAAGATTGCTTATGACATCAATCAGCTAGGTCCGTCTGTCGAATAGTTTGTCAATGCATGCGATGTTTCGAGTAGGAGTAGAGTGAAGGGTCTCGCTTTCAAGTTGTATTGGCTGGCAATATAGCGGCAGGTTCAGAATCGGACCCACGAGAGAAAACCAGAGCTCTTTCAAAAAGAAAGGCTATAGTTTCTTCTGAAAGAAAGAAGAAAGAGCAAAAAGGAGTTATTTGCAATTGGTCTCGCTGGGAGGAAAAGTCACTTGCTTCAAAGATAGGGGCGCAAGGACGTAGGGTTGTTTCATCAGGATCTGGTCCCTTCCACCGATGGTTGAGTAAGCTTCCTCTGTCCTCTATCTTCCAGTCGATCTTCTACTTGCGCTTCCGGTCGAACTACTGCTTTCCTCACCACTAAGTACTCTAACTGGTCCTTGCAAAGCCCTATACTTGGCTTGTTCCCTTTTCTTCTTTCATAATCAAACTCTCGCCTTTTTTCTTGATACCACTTTTTGAATCAATCCCCACTTCTCTAGCTATCCTTCTGCTTTCTCTTGTGCAGCCTTCTGAAGCTCTTTTTTTTTGAACTACCGTCTGACATTGCCTGCTGTGAAAGATCAAGAAATTGACCGGTGGGTGCTCTCTGTCCAACTGGTACTTTCCTTATGACTCCTACTGTGGTTGACCTTAGATTAGACCGATTCTCCTGCTGCTCAACCTGCTAGTCAAGAAGACAAGAAGAATAGGCAAAAGCCTGCTGCTGCGGTCATTTTCTTGCGTAGATCATAGATTCCGTTGTGAACGCTAACTATGCTCTCGGAGTGGTAACTGATAGATAGAATTTCTTTTGAAGCCTTCGGAGTGGCTCGCATCAAGCAAGGATTTTTTTATGAAATGGAATGTCTTTCCAATTCCAAAGATTTCAAAAGTAGATTTTTCATACATAATCAAAATAGATCTCGTCCACTGAAAGTGCAGCAAACCTCTTCTATGATCTGACTGATTACCTGTCTCTCGAGAAAGGAAAAGCAAAAAAATGACAATCCATTCTTCTATAGTTTGTCAAAATTACTTAGTACGAACGCACATCTCGGCCGTCGGGTAGCTGCTCACCATTTCAAAGTTTATCTATGTGGTTCCAGAAATGGAATTGCTATTCTCGATTCAGACAAGACACTTTTTTTTACGAAACGCTTTTCATTTTATAGGATCTCCCATTCGTCAAAAGGCCGTTCCTTCTTTTCAAGAACAAGAATCTCTTTCTATCTGAGATCATGGAAGAGATGGCGAGCTGTATCAATGATTCTCAATGGAGGATCGGGGCTTTTTTGACTAATTCTTGTTCAAGTCCGAAAAAAATCCGTTCGAGAAAGAAGAAGATCAATGACGGGTCGAACCAACAACCTGATTGTGTAGTTCTTCTGGATGCAGATAGAAAGTCTTCGGTCATACTGGAAGCTGATCGATCACAAATACCTATTGCATCCTTAGTGGATTCTACGATCCCATTGGGATCCTATCAAAGAATAACTTATCCCATTCCAGCGAATGCTCCTATACAGTTCGTATATCTATTTCGTCATTCGATCACGAAAACAGTGATTCTTGAACGGGGAAGAATCGTTGCGATGAAGGAGACTGCGGGAGAAGAAATGAAATCATCGCCTTAGTTGTAAGATAAGGCGACGCAGCAACTATTCCCTTCTTTTTCAGCCATGGAACAGGGGCAAGGGGAGTGTGGTTCAGAAAAAGATTCTCCTTTTCGTACGCTCGGCAGGTCAGTTTGGTACTAGCGCATAATAGAAAGATAGGCCAGGATGCTACGGTAGGACGCAAGGGGTTTGGCATATAGTCTCCGTATATTTGACAAATGTTGCAGTGTTTCACATAGTCCATACAATTCTGGACCATTGTAGGCCAGTAGTACCCCATCTGTTTGAGCTTCACTCGCATCTTTGGCTGGGCATCACACACCCCTGAATGTACGAAGTACATGGCTTGCCTCTTGCTTCATCACTAGACAAACATCTCAGCCACAGCTAGTCATAATACTTTCTGTATCAAGTGGAATTGAAATACACATACTGGGGCAACCTCCTTCGAAGCTGGGTTCTTTTGTGGCTTTCTTCTGGCCATCCGCCGTGCTGAAAGTCTAAGAAAAGAATGTCTCCAATTTTCAATAGATACTTCCATGCAGGGAGCCATTTCCACTATGGACGTTGCAATCCTGGATAAGTTCTTTCAGGTCTGGGAAAAGGACCCTGTCATGTATAATGACTTCTGTTCTGCCATCGGAGGGCTGCTAGAGCGGCTACTAACTTGGCTAATGCGTCTGCCTTGTCGTTCTTTTTCCTTTGTATTTGTACGTGGCAGAATTCGAGTAGCTCGAACTGTTTCATGAGCTCCATAGCCATGGTGAATTCTGGTTTGCGTACTTTCTATGTACCCTAGAGCTGGCGAATGATTCACTGCGAATCCCTATAGATCATGAGGACCCTTATACAAATGACAAATTTGTAAGGCTACCAGGAGACCGGCAATGAGCGTTTCGTACTCAGCTTCATTTCCTTTTTTGAAAAGCCTTTCAGTAACGCAAAGGAGAAATGTAGAACGCCTTTCTGTGGTGTGACGAATACAACTCCTGCGCCTGAACGGGTCTTTGGGGTTTGACCTTCCATTTGTTCTGGGTGCGCCGCCGAAGTCAATTTCCAACTTTGTAAATCCGGCCTCGACCTTATCTATTTTCATTTCATTCTATTGAAATTCTTCGAATTCTGAATTCATGAGTTGTAGGGACAGAAACTAAAGCAAGCGTTGGAGCTGGTGGATGACAAATTGACTTAGGAGACTCCTGACTACGAAACCAAAGATACTGAGATCTTGTCAGCATTCCGAGTCACTCCTCAACCGGACCGGGAGTTCCGCCTGAAGAAGGGGGGGGCTGCGGTAGCTGCCGAATCTTCTACTGGTACATGGACAACTGTGTGGACTGATGGACTTACCAGTCTTGATCGTTACAAAGGACGATGCTACCAGGAGGAAAATCAATATATTGCTTATGTAGCTTATCCTTTAGACCTTTTTGAATAAGGTTAGGTTACTAACATGTTGACTTCCATTGTGGGTAATGTATTTGGTTTCAAAGCCCTGCGAGCTCTACGTCTGGAAGATCTGCGAATTCCCCCTTCTTCTTCCAAAACTTTCCAAGGTCCGCCTCATGGCATCCAAGTTGAAAGAGAGAAATGGAACAAGTACGGTCGTCCCCTATTGGGATGTACTATGAAACCAAAATTGGGATTATCCGCAAAAAACTACGGTAGAGCGGAATGTCTACGGGGTGGACTTGATTTTACTAAGGGGATGATGAAAACGTCAATTCACAACCATTTCTGCGTTGGAGAGATCGTTTCTTCTTTTTTGCCGAAGCAATTTAGAAACGCAAGCCGAAACGGGTGAAATGAAAGGACATTACTTGAATGCAACTGCGGGTACATGTGAAGAAATGATCAAAAGAGCGGTATTTGCCAGAGAATTGGGAGTTCCTATCATAATGCATGACTACTTCACTGTTTTTTTCACCGCAAATACTAGCTTGGCTAATTCTTGCAATGGTCTACTTCTTCACATCCATCGCGCAATGCATGCAGTTCTTTATAGACAGAAAAATCATGGTATGCATTTTTCGTGTACTAGCTAAAGCATTACGTATGTCTGGTGGAGATCATATTCACGCTGGTACAGTAGTGGGTAAACTGGAGGGGGAACGTGAGATGACTTTGGGTTTTGTTGATTTGTTACGTGATGATTTTCTTGAAAAAGATCGAAGTCTTGGTATTTTTTTTACTCAAGACTGGGTCTCTATGCCAGGTGTTATGCCCATGGCTTCAGGGGGTATTCATGTTTGGCATATGCCTGCCCTAACCGAAATCTTTGGGGATGATTCCGTACTAAAGTTCGGCGGAGGAACTTTAGGGCACCCGAAATGCACCCGGTGCAGTAGCTAATCGAGTGTAAGCATGTGTACAAGCTCGTAATGAGGGACGTTATCTTGCTCGTGAAGGTAATGATATTCTTCGTGAAGCTAGCAAATGGAGCCCTGAGCTAGCCGCTGCTTGTGAAGTATGGAAAGAGATCACATTGGATTTCGACCCAGTGGATAAGCTAGATAAAGAGACAAAAGAAGCGCGTATAATTAAGCAATTCCTGTTTGTTCTCTAATTGATTGCAATTCAACTTGGCCCAATCTTTCTTTTTTTGAGGAAAAGATTCTATCATAATCACTATCATAATATGGAAATTATTCACCGGATTCCTCAAAAGGATAATCCTTTCTTTTCAAGACTCGCTCGTTTTCATTCACAATCTGAATGATTGGATCATATGCTTCATTTGAATTCTGATAAGAAAGAAAAAGAAAGAGTCAAATTATTTTTCTTCATCGAATGACTATTCATCTATTAGTATTAGGTTTTCCTAAAATAGGGGGCAGAAAGAATCTATGGAAAAATGTTGGTTCAATTCGATGTTGTCTAACAAGAAGTTAGAACATAGGTGTGGACTAAGTAAATCAATGGATAGTCTTGATGCTCTTGGACATACCAGTGGAAGAAGAAACTATTCTAAATGATGCGGTTCCTAGTAGGGACATTTCTAGTTTCATTTGTACGGAAAGTACAAGTAGTATTGAAAGTGGAAATCCTAGTATCAAAACTAGTAGCAGTTCTTTCAATAGAAGAGAAAAATCTAATGATTTCGATAGAAATACAAAATACAAACAGTTATGGGTTCAATGTGAGACAAAGTTCAAAATGAATATTTGTGAACACTGTGGATATCATTTTCAAATGAGTAGTTCAGATAGAATCGAACTCTTTATTGATCCTGGCACTTGGGAGCCTATGGATGAAGATATGGTCTCTATGGACCCCATTGAATTTCATTCAGAGTATATAGATCGCATCTCTTTTTATCAAAGAAAAAGTTCTTCTATGTATCAATCCTTACATCTCCTACAACTGGCGGAGTTACAGCAAGTTTTGGTATGTTGGGAGATATCATTATTGCTGAACCTAATGCCTACATTGCGTTTGCGGGTAAAAGAGTAATTGAACAAACATTGAAAAAGACAGTACCTGACGGTTCACAAGCGGCTGAGTCTTTATTCCATAAGGGCTTATTCGACCCAATCGTACCACGTAATCTTTTCAAAGGTGTTCTGAATGAGTTATTTCAGCTACACGGTTTCCTTCCCTTGAATCAAAATGAAAAAAAAAAGATGGAAATTCTTCATTTTCAAATGGAAGTATAGCACTAGCTTCAGTTCTTTTTCTTTGTAGCGAATACGCATTGAGTTCATTCTAATGAAAAAAACAAAACTAAGAAGATGGTGTTTTCTTTAGGGACATCAGTTATAAGTGTAGTAAGAGTCAGAAGTTTTGGATAATGACTTTTTGCCCCGGATTCTTTTGTTATTCTACCTCTCTTCCTGATTAGGAATAAGCATCCCTCTATCGACAAGATAAAAAAGAATTTCTTTCTCCTTCCGAGAAATGGGAAATCCAAATCATTTTCTCCGTCCTTTTGACATATTCATATATATAACAACGAAAATAGATAAAAAAGATATCGAAAAATGAAAAGAAAATAGGAAAGAAAAAGAAAGAAGAAATCGAAAATCAAAGAAAGAAATATTCAAAGAAAAAAGAAGAAGAATATAGAAGTTCTTTCTATTTAGCGAGAACTCCCTGTTTTTCACTAGGAATCCCTGTTTGTTGGATAAGATTGGTTACTCATAAGAAACTCGTTTCTATCTTTCAATTGAAAACAAAAAAGGTGTTTTGAAAGGAAAGATAGAAAGACGATGAAGATAAGGATGGGAGAAGAAGAATCCTGAAAGCGGATTATCTACATATTCGTGTAGAAAGAGGAATAAGTACACTTCATTTAGTTCTACATTCGTTATTGATTATGAAATATTTCATATGAATATGATCTGAATATTCTTTCTAATAGATAGACTTATCATAAGATATCTTTCTAATTCTAATAGAAATATGAAATCGAGGTACCCATTCTATGATAGATTTTCACTTTCCCTCTATTCTCTTTTTGTTCCTTTAGTGGGCCTAGTCTTTCCGGCAATCGCAATGGCTTCTTTATCTCTTTATGTCCAAAGAAAGAAGATTGTCTAAATACGATGGGACCAAATCTCATCAATTTCTTTCAACACTGGATCATCATACAGAGACTTTTTTTTCATGGAATATGGTAGGATATATGATATGTGGACGAAAACAAATGGAAGAGTTGTTTTGTTATGTATACCGATGGATAATATACGCATTAATGCATATGCAGTTATAGCTTAATCAATGAAATGATGACGAAATCTTTTGAAAAATCTTTGAAATAGAAACTCAATGTATCTAACCAATTCTTCCTAATGGTTCCTGCCGGAATGCTGCTAGTTGATGAAAGTGACTTAGGGATCAAGCAAGAAAAGTCGAGTCAAATCCATTTGGGTTATTCTATCAATTCCAATCGAATGCAACTGGATCTAGTATAGTATGAACTGGCGATCAGAACATATATGGATAGAACTGAGAATGGGGTCTCACAAGTCATTTTTGCTGGGCCTGTATCCTTTTTTTAGGTTCACTAGGATTCTTAGTGGTTGGAACTTCCAGTTATCTTGGTAAAAATCTGATATCCGTATTTCCGTCTCAGCAAATTCTTTTTTTCCCCCAAGGGATCGTGATGTCTTTCTATGGAATCGCAGGTCTATTCATTAGTTCTTATTTGTGGTGCAATTTCATGGAATGTAGGGTTATGACCGATTCGATAGAAAAGAAGGGAGAATGTCCCTTTTTCGTTGGGGATTTCATGGAAGAAATCGTCGCATCTTCCTTCGTATCTTTCTGAAAGATATCCAATCAATCAGAATGGAGGTGAGAGAGGTCTTTTTCCTCGTCGTGTCCTTTATATGGAAATCAGGGGCCAAGGAGCCATTCCGTTGACCCGTACTGATGAGAATTTGACTCCACGAGAAATTGAACAAAAAGCTGAATTGGCCTCTTCTTACCCATGTATTTTGAAATGAACTAAAGAAACTAAAGAAGAAATATCAGCATGAGAGAAGGAACTTCATACATCTATCAGGAGAACGTATATGGAACAATATGAATAAAATCTAAAAATCTAATAGAATGAATCAAAGAAAATCTATTGAAAAAAAATAGATTAAGGAGATTTACAAAACTATTTTGTATATGCATACACATGTCGTCCAGCTTCACTCTTTATACTATCAAAAGGTCTAATAAGTGTAGTGTAGATTCATCAAATATCCTAACATGTCTTTTGTTTTCGTAAAACAGAATTCGTCCTTTGAATTGATACCTATCTCCGCGCTGCGGTTAGACAGTGAAATCTTTTGAATTCGAAATAGAAAGAAAAGAATTCAATGATCTGGTAGAGTTCGTCTTTCAATCCAAATTCTATTCTAAAGTTCAAAATGGGGAGTCTTCATCGAAAGGAAGAAATGAAGGGGAAATCGGTTACAATTTGCCTAATTGCGATCTCTGGAATATGGAAAGAATATTGACTTCTTTTTTTTTCATTCGAAAAGGGCCTTTCTTGTATGTTCTATTCTAGATCCTAAAGACTCAATTCTTACACAAAAACAAAAATAGGAAAAGATCCATAGGTTCGATACCTTCTTCTTGTTATATAATTCGTGCTTCATAGAAATCTCAGATAGAATCGACGAATGAAAAAGGTTCATTAACAATTTACATCACGGATACAGAATGAAAAAAAAGAAAGCCCTCCCATATCTTGTGTCTATACTCTTTTTGCCCTGGTGGGTTTCTCTCTCATTTCAGAAATGTCTAGAAACTTGGGTTCTGAATTGGTGGAATACCAGGCAATCCGAAATCCTTTTGAATGATATTCAAGAGAAAAATGTTCTAGAAAAATTTATGGAATTAGAAGAACTATTCCTGTTGGACGAAATGAGAAAGGAGTACTCGGAGACACATATGCAAAGGCTTCGTATAGTAATGCACAAGGAAACAAGACAATTGGTCCAAAGACAAAATGAATCTCATTTCCATATCATTTTGCATTTCTCTACAAACCTAATCTGTTTCGCTATTCTAAGTGGTTCTTTTTTTTTCTAGGTAATGAAGAACTTTTCATTCTAAATTCTTGGATTCAGGAATTTCTCTATAACTTCAGTGATACAATCAAAGCTTTTTCGATTCTTTTAGTTACTTATTTATGGATCGGGTTTCACTCAACCCATGGTTGGGAACTAATTATTGGTTCGATCTACAACGATTTTGGATTGGCTCAGAATGATCAGATTCTATCTGGTCTTGTTTCCACTTTTCCAGTGATTCTAGATACAATTGTGAAATATTGGATCTTCCATTTTTGAAATCGTGTATCTCCTTCGCTTGTAGTAATTTCTCATTCAATGAATGAAGAATTCATTATTTGCTATCAATCAAATCAGAATCTTTCTTCGTTTATAAAGAAAGAATTTTGCATTTCTTATCAAATTTTCCACGCGAGCGACGACAATGGGTCTTCGGATCATAAGCACCATGTCTCCTTCTTTGAACGATCGCCTTTGGACTTGCTTGTCGAAAGCCCGAGACTGGTAGATCTCCAGTTTTGACTGTGCCCTGAGACGCCGCCCGTCCAAGGATTCCAACTCGAAGGTCTCTCTCTTCCTTTCCTTGGCCAGCAAGTAGAAAAGTGATGTCTTGGGGAGCGCTAGCACATGTACTCTTCTCCATCCAAATCTGCCACTGGTTGGTGTTCTATTTTTGATCTTATACTATGCCTTATTCTCTTATTCATCTCCCTAGTAGCAGACTTTTTGCTGTCCCAACCCAAGTGCCGTGCCAGGGTGATAGGCACTTCCACAGTCATGCAATCGAGCAATAGCCTTTCTTCCCTATTTCAATGAGGGTTGGAATCAGTGCCCTACCCTAAATGGATTAAGGTGGGCTTCGGATTTGTAAAAATTTGCTCTTTTTTTTTTGCTCATCTTTTTCTTGTTTGATCTGCCGCAGTTAGAACACCACAATATTCGTCCTTTTGGGGTTAATGCTCTCAATGGTGAATCGATCATTCGCTATCCTTTGAATTATGAGAGGATAGAATGGAAGAAAAGTAATGAAACCTGCGATGGCTACCGAATAACCTCCTTTGACTTTGTCAATAAGAAACCCTTTGACCTTTTTCTTCGTTCGCCAAATCTTCTGAAGTTCCACCCAAGCTCGGTTTTGTCTGAATCTTCGTGGAAGAAGAAGAAGCGGTTCACCAGCCACTACATCCAGGGATCCCCAAAAATCATGAAACCTGGCGGCTGCTCGCTCTTTGATCAGTGATTCGCCGGCCACTAGATCGATGAAGAATCTCTCTAAAATCCGCTTTTTGATCAGTGATTCACCAGCCACTACATTCAAGGATCCCACCTTATTCTCAAACCTGGTGGCTCGGTTGATTGGCACTCCTGTAGGCTCATCTTGCATACAAATTTTTGGGGTACCAGGTCCTGCATCCACCAAGAACATTTCTTCCCTGAAGCGTAAGCGTAAAACTGAAGATTTTGAGGCGTTTCCACTACATAATAAGAAACTGGAATTAGATCTTGGAAATGATCGACTCCAATAGATGCTCATCATCAGCTTTTCTTTCTCCTCCTATTCCTATTGATCAGAAGCATCCAGCAGCGACACGCCAGTAGAAAGAGTGAAGCTACTAAGCTCAGTGTTGGGGAACTCGTTAGAAGCGATTTGCCGCTTCCGCCTCTCTAGGCTTCACAAGAGCTCCCCCCTACCTCCCTCTGGCCGTGCCACACTTCAGAAAGAGGTCCTGCACTGACTTGTGTGAGCCCTACGCCTTCCTTCCCCCCCCCCACAGCATTCATTGAAGGTCAACAACTTTCGTTGTTCATAAACCTTTCTAGAAAAAGTAAAAAAGAGATTCCAGCTTCTGACGAGAAGCATTGGACAGGTTCAGCTGGTATGCAATTCTGTTTTGAAAATCCAAGTTCTTCCCAAAGGAAGATAGAAAATGCCCGAGCTTTTACTTCTGAAGGCGTTGGAGAAGTGTTCCCCGCGGACCCAGCCCCAGTGGGGGCCCGCCAAGCTACCTGGGAAGGCCCTGGTTCAGCAAGCCCCGCGTTATCGGGACCCGGTTGCTCCACCACCAGGGTGGTTGATCACCACCCAGAGCAGGGAGGCCGGGGTGGGATGACGAAAAGAGTGTTCTTCGTTTTGACAAAGGGCCGAGGATGACGCCTCTCCCGGGTCTTCTCCGCCATAAGCGGATTCAATAATCTAGGAAGCCCAAGCCCCCCATCTTGAGATTGAGGGTAGAGAGGAGGACGGCGTTCCAGCGGCCTCGAAGCCCGCGCATTCAGCTATGGTGAGAAGGCCGGACCATGGCAAAACAATACCAATCAAAATAGAAATGGTCCAAACCCTATCGATAGTTTTCTTAGAATTCAATAAAGAACGAATCAAGATCCATGATACGACAACCAAAATCAGACTGAGGACGTACAGAATATCGCGATTTAGATCCAAAACCCTGAGAAAAGTCAACCTGGGAACGAACTTCAAGAAGTGAGCTTGCTATACTCGACTGAACACCCACCCAATCTCTCTTTTGTATCAACACAATTTGTGATACACAATTTGATACACAATTTCTGAATCTCTCAAAATGGGCTATGTTGATTGGAAGTTTCTACAAAATGGGCTATGTTGATTGGAAAATGATTGGAAGTTGTTGTTTTAACTCACCTTTCAATTATTCTCTCCTTAAAAGCTGTGTCAAGTTCGAGAAGTACTTACACCAAGGCTTGCTAGACCATTTCGGTCCGTCCTCAGGGCTAGGCTCTATTGGGCGCTGGCTTATCGTAAACAAACAACAAACTTGATTCAGCAGGACTGTTAGATACGCAATTTCGTATAGAGACTGAAAGCTTCAAGTCAGAATTGTCGTATAGAAAGAGACTGAAAGCTTGTCTTTAGCTCGAGCAAAGCGAGAGGCGCGGAGCGGTCTTTATAGAAGATTTGATTGAAGTAGATTAAGACTGAGTCTTATTCTTCCTATTTTCCTACCCTGAAAGACTTTACATACCAGAAGCTTAACGAAAGGCAAAGCAAATAAGCACGAGGGCAGGAAAGAGTGACCAGGTTAGACAGCTAGGATTTTGATCTTCTTTCAGCTTGCTTCGTCAGTCAGTTAGCTAGAAAACCAGGACAGACCAGGGGAGGCGCTACAGTAGAGATGCTACCACTAGGATACAAGAGAAAAGAAAGTTGACTTGAAGCTACAGAGCACACAAAGGAAGGACGGAACGGAGTTTGCAGTGGAAGGCGCATGAACAGGTTATGGTCTGAGTGAAGCAACTCTCAATCTCCCCTGCTAAGCCTATGAGTCTGACCAAGCCTTTGACCCATGTAGTTGCTTTAGCTTGACTTCTACAGGTCAAGAACTGGTCTGAAGGAGTGTTTTTGCTTAGTAATCTTAGCACTTCCTCAACAGTGGAGATGAGAAGTCTCAGTACCACGTTCTACAGTAAGGATGGGACCTTCTGAAAGAGATGAGAAATAGGTGCGACTTCAAGGAGCATTGAGCTAGAAGAAAGACAAGGTAACCTTCCAAGCAAGTACGCTCAACCCAAGCAAGCAGTCTAAGTTAGCGTGAAAGAGCTTCTTTTTGATCTTTTTTCTTACCAACCCGCTCTTTCAGGCTTCAAGGTGGCGATTCTTAGGGGACTGAATGTAGCTAGAAAGGTTGACAAAGTGAACAACTTCCTCACCCGAATGAACTACTTGACCTTGCCTTTGAATCTTTGACTGGTAGTTTCCGGGTATTGAATGATTCTTCTCCGCGGGTGACTTCGCCTCTTCCTATCCCAAGTCTTTCTAAAGTATGGTGAAGCTTCCTGTTCTACCTCCCAAAGGAAACTCGGTCTTTGTCCCACATGCTTCTTTCCTTCAGAGAGGGAGAGTGAAATCGTGCCAGTTTAGAAAATCCCGTGATTTTGGAAGAAAAAGACAGATCTTCCTTAATAGGAAGACTGGCTCCTGGCTTTCTTTAGTTTTCCCTAGTTCGACAGCTACCGTTGGACAGACGCTCGCAGGACAGTGCAACTAGGTTGCGAAGCAAAGGAAGGAGCTGCTAGAGGCAGTTATGCCAAAAAGACGGGCTTTCCATGACCACGAGCAGACTAGGTTGTGAGAGAGGGAAGGAACTGATTTAGCAATACGGATTTTGACTCTTTAGGATCTTGATCGGCTAGGTAGGGGTCCTATTCCAGTTCGGGCCAGGACGAGGATACTCCAGTGGATGGAGGGATTGCCCTAATACTTCAGTCAGGCTGAAAGGGAGATATGGTCTGGAATAGGTATGGGTAGGGCTTTTTTGCTATGAAGGAGTCGACCAATACGTCAGCTTAGGTATTTGGCTAAGGAAGGAGAAGAGAAAATAGAAAATGTGGGTGGGACTTGCACAGGAGATCTTTCATGACTTACCAAGAAAGGTTCGTGGAGGTAATGTGGTAATAAACAAAGGCTTTAGTGGGACTTTCTCTTTGCTGTTCTTGAGCGATTTGGATTTGCTGATGCTTGGATTGCACTCATTGAGAGAATGTTCTGAAATTGCTGGTTTGGTTCTCAAGTTTTGAAGTTCCTGTGTTAGTAGGGGAGAAAGGGTGCAAAGCAGGTTGACTGGAAACATTGCATTGAACGTTACTAGGCATTCTATATATACACTAATGCAGCTCCTTAGAAGGTTTCTCAACAAGCTAATTAAGGGGGAAGTGGAGGCAGTCTCTGTCTGTTAAGAATTCGAGATCTCGGGGTCGAGGAAGTAGCAATAGTCGAAGTCAAAGTGGAAGGAACAAGTGGATTCGAGTATTAGGCGAACTTTCACATGCACTTGCTCTGGCTTCTGAACTGAAGAAAGATTGAGACCGGACAAGCTTTCAAGCGGCAAAAGCAGTGATTCCATGGGCAGGCAAGAGAGAACGAACTGAGGTTAGATCGTCTTCTTTCGTAAGCCTACCTTACTTTTCTTGAAGTTCTAGCTACTCGGTCAGCGAATTGTAACTGGAGCTTATGGAACTGCTTATTCACAAAGCCTTATGTTCAGATTGATTGATGCTCTTCCACGCGTTGTCACAGGCTTGATCCCATACTTTTTCGATCTAGCGCCTTTCTTCAGCTTCAGCAAGAGATCACATTCGACCTGGTTCACCTCTTCTCTTTGGCATCATTACTGACGATAGAGAGTGGATTCGACTAGTTCAATGAACGCGACATATCATGGAATTGATTCTTGATCACCCGATCCTCTCCTTAAAAAAAGTAGGATAGCTATTTCGTTCCTCTCGCTTTGCTCGAGCCGATATATACCTCCTCTCACTTTGCTCGAGTATAGCAGCTCACCTCTCCTTTCAGTCGAGTATAGCAAGCTAACCTCTCGCTTTGGTATAGCAAGCTCACCTCTCCTTTCAGTCTCATTACTGAGGGCTAGGAGAAATGGGTTTACCAAATAGATCGTATAGAAAATAGAGAAAAGAAAGATGTGAGATAAGTCTATTTTAGAAAGATATTAGATCTTTGCTTTTAGAAAGATATTAGATCTTTGCTTGTTGAAAAGCATTTTGCTACTTCAATGAAATGATTTTAGAATTTCACGGATTGATTTCTTTGATTTCATAAGTCAAGAATCTACTGAAAGGAGAGGTGAGTGAGTAAAGCCTGGAAGAGAGCAGGTCTGATTGTTCTATGTGTTAAGCATCTAAAGATTATGTAATATGAGGATAGATACTGAAGAAGAAGAAGAAAAAAGATTCTCTTCAAAAGGAAGAATAGAATCTTCCAATCTGATCCGTATTGAGTATGATGTCTTCTTTTTCTTCTTGTCTATCTTGCTTGATAAGGCTGAATCCTCCTCGTACATTCACTCAGATTTCTATTGCCATGGTTTCTATCTCCAAAAAGAGCGCTTATTCTCCCAAGAAAGAGCCTATTCATGTGTAGCCATTAAAAAGAATCCAATCTAGTCGGTGCAGTGCTGAAGAAACTTTCGATGTCGTGCCAGTGATAGCCTACTGCTGAATCATAGCCTAACATATGGGGCCCTGGGAGGTCTAACTAGATCTATTTTGGAGATCTGGGCTAATAGTCAGAATTCTTTCTCTATAAAAAATTTCTTTTGACATCAGGACAAACCACTATTGGTGAAGTGTAGGCGATTGCTAATTGTCTGGAAAATTCAACCATTCCTGAGGAGTTCTAATCTCCTTTTGTCCGTTAGGTAGGACATACCTATAGAAAGAAAAGAAGAATCTAGTATGAATTCTTTTACTAGAACTACAATGGCTTTACTCAACAAACGCCAAAGATATTGGAAAACTATACCTTCTCTTTGCTGTATTTGCAGCAATGATCGGAACAGCATTCTCCATGCTAATCCGAATTGAACTAACAGCTCCAGGAATATCTAAACGGAGATCATCAACTATAGAATGTAATCGCTCACGCATTTCTCATGATCTTCTTCATGGTTATGCCAGCTATGGTAGGAGGATTTGGTAACTACCTAGTACCTGTAATGGTTGGTGCTCCAGATATGGCTTTTCCACGACTAAACAACATTTCATTCTGGCTACTACCACCATCACTAATTCTTCTACTTGCTAGTGCATTTGTAGAGCAAGGAGCAGGAACAGGATGGACAGTGAAAGGTAAGCTGTCCCAGATTACTAGTCTGTTTGTGGGACTAGGTAATCTACTAAACACTACTCGATGCGGGAAACTCCTCTACTCGGAGATGAATACTTATTCACTAGCTTTTGCTATCTATTGGAAGAATGTCAAAATGTCATCAACTTGGGGACAATCCACCTGGGTTCTATCAAAAGTAGCTATTCCTGCTGGACTGAATCTTCTTCATGTTGTACTAGGTCATACTCTTATTAGAAAAAACTAGTTTTGAGTGTCACAACACTACTACTCAAATAGAATGAGCTATGAACTACTTCACTGGAGAGCCCATCATAGACTAAACGTAGTGCATTTTCTAGTGGTCATACGCGCACAAATTGTTTGTGTAGGTGATGGAGATGGTACTTTCTATTTTGCTAAGACTAAGAAAGGAGTCTGTACTTTCTCATTTCAAATTGGACAAAGTCATTCTAATCTACGTCTTCTTTCTCTTCTTATGTAAAGTCTATGCTAGGTGTTGGTTAAGTATCAGTACCTGACTCTAAAGAGAATACTGCTCGATATCGAGTTCGAGATATCCAACATATTCTGAAGTACATTCTACCTCTTTTTGATGCGTATCCACTACTTACTAGTCAATATTTCAGTTATAGCCTCTTTCAGAAAGCTATTCTAATTATGAATGATTCTTCTATATCTAAGGAAGAAAAGGATCGCCTAATTACTAATCTAAAATCTCAAACACTACCTGAAAATTCTATTAGTCCTGCTTGGAAAATTGTGAATAACACTGTTTCTAGTCTAAGTGATGCTATGAAAGTAATGACTCAATCATGGCTTATTGGATTGACTGAAGCAGAAGGAAGTTTCTATATTGTTAAGAAAGGACCTGCACGACTAGTACATGCAGATGACACAAAAACTAGATTGTATTGTTCTAAAGGCTATTGCACTAATTCTTGGTCTTAAGGTAACACAAAAGAAAACATATCTCACTGTGGTAACTACTAATTCTGAATCAATTCAAAACATTGCAGATTACTACTTTCAAACTAGGAAAGGTATGAAAGCACTAGAATACCGTATTTGGGCTCGATCTTTCAAGAAAAAGAAAGATTTTGCTTCAATGACAAAGGCTCAGGACCTAATGCGGAATATTCGATCTATTCGGCTAGATAAGAATTGGAAAATGAAGTGACTTTTCCCTTTTACTAGTAAGGAAAATGAAGGTATAGTCCAATCCAATATGAGAATATTGGCAATGAATCTAGAAAGAGCTAATCTAGAAGTAGATTCATTCTCTTATGTTACCCACCACTATCAGGACTACAAAGTCACTCAGGTGGATCAGTTGATCTTGCTATCTTTAGTCTACACCTAGCAGGAATTTCATCAATGCTAGGAGCTATGAATTTCATTACTACAGTTCTAAACATGCGAAACCCAGGAATGACACTACATAAACTTCCTCTATTCGTATGGGCTATCTTTGTCACAGCTATCCTACTACTACTATCACTACCAGTACTAGCTGGAGCTATTACAATGCTTCTAACAGAACAGACCGAAACTTCAATACATCATTCTATGATCCAGCAGGAGGTGGAGACCAAATTCTTTACCAACACCTATTCTGGTTCTTTGGTCACCCTGAAGTTGACATTCTCATTCTTCCTGGATTTGGAATGATTAGTCACATCGTAAGTGCTTTCTCAGTCAAACCAGTCTTTGGATACCTAGGAATGGTATATGCTATGTTCAGTATCTAACGCCTTGGTTTCGTCACCACATGTACGCAGTAGGTCTAGATGTAGATACACGGGCTTACTTCACAGCTAATGATTCTTGCTGTACCAACAGGAATGAAAATCTTCTCATGGCTAGCTACACTATACGGTGGATCACTACGAAGAAAACATTGAACCCTAGGACTATATACAATTCTGACAGTCTATCTAGTACTAGCACTACACATTATGGCAAGCAACAAGAAACAACTAATTCCAAGTCGATGGAGTATCTCACTAGAAAGTAGTTTTGCTTCAGTACATGGTCTAGTTCAGTCACAAATTGGTGCTGCTAACGAAATGTACCTACCATTTCTTTACTCACTATTCTTCTTCATCCTAATCGCTAACCTAAGTGGTAATGTTCCATACGGATTGACAGTTGCTACATCAATTATGGTTAGTCTAGGTCTAAGTATGACAATCTTTATTGGAGTGACTATTCTTGGTCTACGACTACACAAAGTACACTTCTTCTCATTCTTCGTACCTTCAGGTACACCTCTAGGACTAGTACCTCTACTAGTTCCAATTGAGCTAATCTCATACCTAGCTCGAGCCTTCTCACTAGGAGTCCGACTATTCGCTAATACTGTAGCTGGACATACACTACTGAAAATTCTTTCAGGATTCCTAGCACCAATGTTTACATCAGGTGCTATTACAGCTATCATTACTCTAATCCCATTCAGTATCTTCATTGCACTAATTGGACTAGAAATTGCTGTTTCATTTATCCAAGCTTATGTATTCTGTATCCTAACAGCATCATACCTAAAAGATGCAATTGATCTACACTAAGAAAGAGGAACTTTTTTCCCCTTTGACAATAACAACTTCTACTATTTCCCTCTTTCTTGTTCCCCGGAGTCTTGAAATCATAGGATATTTTGGCTTTGATAGGGAGTTGAGTTTCATGGTGAAAACATCGATCTTACACATCACACATCGAGGACAGAGGTTCGATTCCTCTCATTCTTCTAGTGAAGAATTTTGTATTAGTCAAAGTACTATTTACTTTTCAGTAAGTAAAAGAAAGAGTAATGAACTTTGAATGAAACCCGTTTTTTTTGATTCCATTTTAGAGGATAAAGAAAGAATTGGAAAATGTTTCATCTATTTCCATTTGCTAGTACAGCATTTACAACGATGCACCACAACCTTGGCAACTAGGATTCCAAGATGGAGCATCACCAAAAGAGCTACACGATTCCATTTTCTTCTACCTCAAATTCTCTGTTTTGGAGTACTATGGGTACTATCATCAGTAATTCTTCACTTTCACAGTAACAAATCACAACTTGTTTACAAATACGCTAACCACGGAACTCTAATTGAGCTAATCTGGACTATGAACCAGCTCTAGTACTAATTGCTATTGCTTTCCCTAGTTTCAAACTACTTGACCTTATGGATGAAGTTCTTAGTCCATCAATGACAGTGAAAGTAGCAGGACACCAATGGTACTGGTCATACGAAGACTCAGATTTTCTTAATGAAGATGGAGAGTCAATGGAATTTGATTTGGTTCCTGAAACAGATCTAGAAGACGGACAACTACGACTACTATATGTTGATAACCGAGTAGTAGTACCAATCGATACACACATCCGATTTCTTGTTACAGGTGCTGATGTTATTCATGACTTTGCTGTTCCTTCACTAGGACTCCAAATTGATGCCGTGCCTGGACGACTTAACCAAACATCAGTTCTAATTGAACGAGAAGGAGTATTCTATGGACAATGTTCAGAGATTTGTGGAGTATACCATGGATTTATGCCAATTGCTGTTGAAGCCGTAACTCCAGAGAAAGACCTTGCATGGATTGATAGCCAAGCATAATTCTTTCCCCTTTCCTTTCTTTTTCTATTGATTTCTACCTGTCTTTTACTTAGACCAAATCTTTTTTTTCTTTTCTAAGATTAGACTGAGAAGAATGTGTCATTACATATGCAGTTCTACTGATATTTTGAATAGAATAACCAATGCTTTCAGTTAGATAGAATAGACTATATATCTAGTAGTTCTAGTACCAATTCTACTCAGTGTTGCTTTTATGACAGTAATTGAACGAAAGGTAATGGGATCAATGCAACGACGAATTGGACCTAATGTAGTTTTTTCTTATGCTCTACTACAACCATTTGCGGATGCTCTCAAACTAGTAATTCAAGAGCAAATTCTTCCATCACAAGCTACAAAGAGTCTATGCTTCCTAGCACCTATGGTTACTCTCATTTTGAGTCTACTAGGGTGGGGTGTAATTCCTCTAGGACCAGGTCTAGCACTAAGTGATTTCTCACTAGGAATTCTATATTCACTAGCACCATCAAGTATTGAGTATACGGTATTCTATTTGCTGGATGGTCAGCTAATTCGAAATATGCATTCCTTGGATCACTACGATCTACTGCTCAAATGATTAGTTCAGAACTAATCTATAGTGAAGCAGTTCTAGCAGTAATCCTACTATGTAGGTACTTTCAACATTACTGAAATTATTGAAGCACAACAAAGTGTTTGGTATATTGTTAAACTACTACCAATTTTTCTTCTCTTTTTCATTGTATAGTCTTTCTCTTTCTTTTATATAGGTAGCTATATAAGCTAGATCAAAATGCTAGTCTAGTTTCATGGTAGAATCAGGTACTTCCAATACCCGGGCTTCGGTTCGATTCCGAATACTAGTACTTTGTTGTTTTTCTAGAATTTTTTCTGTAAAGCCCTGTACTGCTGGTAAGGTAATGCTTTCCATTGGTCTAATTTCACTACTAGTAGCCATTCCAATTTTCTCCTACCGAATTCACCCAAGTCTATTTCATCGAATTACATCTGTAGTTCTAATCTATTCTGCCCTACTGGCTTTTAATGGTCTACATGTTGAGTCACTAGCTTCCGGAGTAGGTATCTACAGTGGTCTATTCCATGTTACAACAGTCTCACTAGGTACTGAAGCATTCCTACTATTTACAGGAGCTCTAATTCTACTAGGATTTGGATATATGATGGCAAATAGTAAATCACTACTAACAGGATCTGTAAACCGATCAGTAAATACAAGTGATATTCAATTTATTGATCAAGAAATGAAAATCAAACCATATCATAGGGCCTAAGTCTAGCTATTTGTCTATTCTCTATGGCTGCACCACTAATTGGATTCTTTGCTAAACAAATGGTACTATACTCAAGTACACACGGAGGTTACTATTTCCTGTCAATTATTGCAATTCTATTCAGTGTTATTAGTGCATATTACTACCTCAAAATTCTTCGAGTTTGATACACCTGATCAATTGACAGAAACAGTATCAACTTCTAATTCAAATACACTAGAATCCTCAGCAGGTATTACTAATGTACATAGTATACTAATTTCTAGTCTCACTATGCTAATTACACTATTTGTACTACAACCATCAATCCTACTAAATAGCTGTCACCTACTGGCTCTATCACTATTCTACTACTAATGAACACAATTACACTCTTCTTTCTTTTTGTGCCAATTCTAGCCTAGCACTCATTCTACTATTTGCTAATCTACTACTAGCAGTTCACCGACCAGATTCAGAAAAGTTACACCATATGAATGTGGTTTCTCACCTGTTTACGGTCAAACACGAAACCCATTCTCTATTACATTTTCTCTAGTTGTCCTAGTCTTTGATCTAGAAATTCTACTAGTTTATCCATTCTCAGTAAATGTTTACCAAACAAGTACTTATGGATTCTGGGTCTTTCTTATCTTCTCACTATTGGATTTGTTTATGAGTTTGGTTCGAGGAGCTCTTTACTTTACTTAAAAACGAAGTTCTATCCGATATGCTGCAATTGAAACTGAAAAAGAAGATCAGAAGAAAAGGCGCTAGAGAAAGAAAATGCTAACACTTCTAATGGCTATTCCACTAGTTGGTGCACTAATGCTAGCTCCTCTACAAGGTGATACAGCTAAATCAGAGTCACATATGAAACGAGTAGCACTAGGTACATCTCTAATTCATTTTCTTTTCAGTCTTATTCTATGGGGTGAGTTTGATTCAAGTACAAGTGAATATCAATTGACACAAGAATTTCACCAAGTAAACTTCTGTCATATACACATTGGAGTATATGGAATTTCACTATACTTTGTTTGTACTACTAACAACATTTATTACACCAATTTGTATTCTATCAAATTGGGATAATAGGAAACATTCCCTGATCCTACCAATCACTATGTGAGGGTTGATTCCCTCGCGTTTCTCTACATGATTAAGCATTACTAGTATGAATTGTCGTACGGATTCGGCTTTTTTTTTCTTGATATTTTTTTTATAAGCAGGAGATTCTTTTGACCAGCGAACGAGTCTGCATTATGCTGGTTATCAATCTCAGTACACAAATTGGTTAAGGCCTCCATAAGTCTGACTTGGTTTCATAGGAAAACAGAAAACAAAAGATTCCTCCAGACAGCTTCACCTGTAAAGCCTGTAGGAGTCTTTCAGAATTAGAGTGAGTTTTGGTTTGTTGTTGACCAACATGGAAAAGTTCCTTTCAGTAAAGACTGTGCAACATGTCCTTTGAGGAGGAAAACACCATGGAGTCCCCTAAACTGCTATTCCTTTTCTTTCTTGAGTCTATCACTTCGTTCTCTAGCGCCTTTCAGTCGAGCTATCGCCTCTCCTTGGGACTTGTCAAGAACTTGACTTTCTTTAGAAGTCCCAACATAAAAAACACATAAGAACTTCCTAAAGCTAAAGAAATCTTTGATCTTCGAGCTCTTGTCCTCCTTTGTAAAAAGAAGAAGAGAATCATCCGTTTTTTTACTTTTTTTACTCATGTTCATGGTCTTTTTTATTCCCCTATGTTGCTGAAAAGAAAAAGAAAGAAGAGAAATTGGGCCATGTTTCCCGAGAGAGACTGCCTTCTCTCAGGCAAGCAGTCTTATACTTCTAGTCGACTGCTCTATGATGACCTCTTTCCTGGGCTCTGCTCGCTCGTCTACGCTCCGAGCAATTCAGTCAAAATTGAAACTATTGCCTTGCTTGAAGTATAGTCTAAGAAAGATTAGTAGTAGTAAAATGCCTTTTTTTTATCCATGGGGATCTCTATCCACGGAGATACCTATCTATCTATCTCTCTATAGATCTATGAATCCATCTATACTATCCTCTATCCGGATAGATATGTCCCTATGAGCGACTACGTCGATCGATCTTTTCTTATATGTTTTGGTCACGTCCGTTTCCGCTGAAGAGGAAGGTTTGGATCTTTCAATCTGATGTCGTGAGGGATGTGACCTATGTGAGGTCCATAAGATACCACAGCTTTTAGTGTTTTATGATTCACCTCCGAATAATGAGTAGGTAGTTCGATCCTTTTTCTTCTGATCTTCCTAGTCAAAGGGGATCCGGAGCAATAGGTCGAATTACTATATAAAGAAGACTTGTAAACAAAAGGACTGATTGTTCGAGTAGGAAGATTTCGGTTTTTCTCGTTTCTTCTCTTCGATAAGAAGAAATATTGGAAATGAAACAAATTTCTCTTCATTCTGTTGTGCTCAGCGAAGGAACTGCCTAAGCATACTTTTGCGGATCCAAACTTCTTTGTTCTTTCTAAGTCTTCTTCTTGCATAGAAGAACGCAACTCTTGCAAAAACCGAGATTTTAGTAGTAGGCGGCACCCCCTCTGAGTTTTGAGTAGGCGGAACCATTCTGTTTTGGTTCTTCTCCACATTCTGACCGGCAGGAATTTTCCTATTCTTTTTGAAACTGATATGTCGATATAGAAAGATCTACTGATTTCTTCACCACGGGTTCTCGCGTCATTTTCTTGAAAAGATATTATATCACCGTGGGAAACTTTCAAATGAGTAATGCTTACCAGTCCATTATTCACACAAACCCTTCGATGACTTATCGGCTGCCTTGCTTGAGGAAGAGTGTAACTAAAATGTAGACGAACCGGAATCACGTCCAATCTTGTTTCTTGATTGAGTAGAAAAGGGATATATGAAGTTCGTTGCTCCGTACCTCTGTGCATCTCCCTTATGGGTAAATCCCCATAAGAAAGGGGCAACTTTCGTGTAGTTTGTGATTTGATGTTACTGTTGAAATTTTCTCTCAGAGAAAGATTTCTTTTCATGGATCTCCTCTTGTTCCTCAATCTTCGGAGAATGCGGCGTTGTATTAGAGAAAGTTCTCTGTTCCGAACATTTCCTGGAAGTAGACGACACGTTTTAAATTGGAATGCAGGCATGGCATATCTCGTTTCATCAGTCTTTTTCGCCACATCGCGTATAAAGGGAATCGAACCCGATTCTTCCACGACCCCCACGAAGGGAAGGGTCCTCCCTTAACTAAATGAACTACGAGAATTCTTGTGGTTGCCTAGTTGTTGTCAGTTTTCATAAGTCCTAGATAGACTACTTCGTCAACACTAGCTGAAACCCTTTACTTGACCTCCACCTTCTTCTACGATATTTGTCAACCCGGTTATTAGCGAAAGCGGTTGCCACTATCTGGTCTCATCAAACCTCATCACGCAGGTGGAGGCTAGACCGTCGGTAGTCTTTCATTCGGACTTTCCTCACCTTGTCCGAACCCACGAGGTCGATCTCAACTCGCCAGGCAAGGCAGCTAGCCTATATTGTTGTTCTAATGATGGTTGTCTCTCCTGGAGGATCGGGAGCTGAGAAAGCTAGTCTCGAGCAAAGGTGACTCCTTTTGGAAGCGGAGGGGGGCTAGCAGATCGGTCCAAGCAAATTGGCAACTCACTGACTTGAATAGCTTGATGCGCCTGGCGTGGGTAGACGGGACCTCTTCCTAGTATTGATGCTTTATCACCGGTCAGTTCAAGTGTACAATGGTCTATCATCGCTCCGTCTGAGGCAAGTGGTAATCTTCAAGGATGTTGTGCTCGATCCCACCCCTCGGTCCAGCCTCATTTTCTTGGTACGCTCAGGTCACACTCTCTTTGTCTGCTCGGCCAGCTCATCAAGGGCGGGAAAAGCTGATTGTTCAATGCTACAGTTATACATAAAAAAAGATTGAATACAGGGTTCGGGCATCCATCTTTCTTTCTCAGAGCGCTGTAAGCCCTTCTGTCCGACCCGGATCCAGACCCTGCTTTCAAATCTACTTCAAACGAGGTTGCTAGCTTCCCATTCCCTCTCCTCTTTTTTTTTTCTATAAAAAAAGTAGTAGTCTTCAACGGTGGTGGGGTCTCACTGTTCGGATCGCTTTCCTTTTCCTCCTACTGCATAGGCAAGATCTCATCCTTCGGCGAATCTTGGGGCTCAGAAGAGTGCTCCCTACGACGGGAAATCGGGGTCCAAAGACCATCTCTTCGACGACGTGGACACGGCCGGCCCATCATGTGCGATCCGACAAGAGAAATGCAGAAGAATATGCCCTCCTCAAAGGGTCAAGCCCCTGCTCAGAACTATAGGATCCTGACCATCGACACTCACTGCACGAGCTCATAGGGCAAGATAAAGATCCGAAAAAGGCTAAAAAGATCGTAAACTTCACCTTGGAATGCTACCATCAGCGCTGAAAAGAAAGCATTGAACGATAAGAGAAGAGAACTAAGGCATGGCTGGTGATGTGCCACTGTCTGAAGAGCTAAGAGTGAGTAGAAGTGCTTTCCTTCACGCTGAGCATGAACTATTTCAGGCTGCTGCTATACGAGGAAGATTGCTTATGACATCAATCAGCTAGGTCCGTCTGTCGAATAGTTTGTCAATGCATGCGATGTTTCGAGTAGGAGTAGAGTGAAGGGTCTCGCTTTCAAGTTGTATTGGCTGGCAATATGCCATAGCGGCAGGTTCAGAATCGGACCCACGAGAGAAAACCAGAGCTCTTTCAAAAAGAAAGGCTATAGTTTCTTCTGAAAGAAAGAAGAAAGAGCAAAAAAGGAGTTATTTGCAATTGGTCTCGCTGGGAGGAAAAGTCACTTGCTTCAAAAGATAGGGGGCGCAAGGACGTAGGGTTGTTTCATCAGGATCCGGTCCCTTCCACCGATGGTTGAGTAAGCTTCCTCTGTCCTCTATCTTCCAGTCGATCTTCCACTTGCGCTTCCGGTCGAAAGCAAACTACTGCTTTCCTCACCACTGAGTACTCCGAACTGGTCCTTGCAAAGCCCTATACTTGGCTTGTTCCCTTTTCTTCTTTCATAATCAAACTCTCGCCTTTTTTTCTTGATACCACTTTTTGAATCAATCCCCACTTCTCTAGCTATCCTTCTGCTTTCTCTTGTGCAGCCTTCTGAAGCTCTTTTTTTTTGAACTACCGTCTGACATTGCCTGCTGTGAAAGATCAAGAAATTGACCGGTGGGTGCTCTCTGTCCAACTGGTACTTTCCTTATGACTCCTACTGTGGTTGACCTTAGATTAGACCGATTCTCCTGCTGCTCAACCTGCTAGTCAAGAAGACAAGAAGAATAGGCAAAAGCCTGCTGCTGCGGTCATTTTCTTGCGTAGATCATAGATTCCGTTGTGAACGCTAACTATGCTCTCGGAGTGGTAACTGATAGATAGAATTTCTTTTGAAGCCTTCGGAGTGGCTCGCATCAAGCAAGGATTTTTTTATGAAATGGAATGTCTTTCCAATTCCAAAGATTTCAAAAGTAGATTTTTCATACATAATCAAAATAGATCTCGTCCACTGAAAGTGCAGCAAACCTCTTCTATGATCTGACTGATTACCTGTCTCTCGAGAAAGGAAAAGCAAAAATGACAATCCATTCTTCTATAGTTTGTCAAAAATTACTTAGTACGAACGCACATCTCGGCCGTCGGGTAGCTGCTCACCATTTCAAAGTTTATCTATGTGGTTCCAGAAATGGAATTGCTATTCTCGATTCAGACAAGACACTTCTTTTTTACGAAACGCTTTTCATTTTATAGGATCTCCCATTCGTCAAAAAGGCCGTTCCTTCTTTTTCAAGAACAAGAATCTCTTTCTATCTGAGATCATGGAAGAGATGGCGAGCTGTATCAATGATTCTCAATGGAGGATCGGGGCTTTTTTGACTAATTCTTGTTCAAGTCCGAAAAAAATCCGTTCGAGAAAGAAGAAGATCAATGACGGGTCGAACCAACAACCTGATTGTGTAGTTCTTCTGGATGCAGATAGAAAGTCTTCGGTCATACTGGAAGCTGATCGATCACAAATACCTATTGCATCCTTAGTGGATTCTACGATCCCATTGGGATCCTATCAAAGAATAACTTATCCCATTCCAGCGAATGCTCCTATACAGTTCGTATATCTATTTCGTCATTCGATCACGAAAACAGTGATTCTTGAACGGGGAAGAATCGTTGCGATGAAGGAGACTGCGGGAGAAGAAATGAAATCATCGCCTTAGTTGTAAGATAAGGCGACGCAGCAACTATTCCCTTCTTTTTCAGCCATGGAACAGGGGCAAGGGGAGTGTGGTTCAGAAAAAGATTCTCCTTTTCGTACGCTCGGCAGGTCAGTTTGGTACTAGCGCATAATAGAAAGATAGGCCAGGATGCTACGGTAGGACGCAAGGGGTTTGGCATATAGTCTCCGTATATTTGACAAATGTTGCAGTGTTTCACATAGTCCATACAATTCTGGACCATTGTAGGCCAGTAGTACCCCATCTGTTTGAGCTTCACTCGCATCTTTGGCTGGGCATCACACACCCCTGAATGTACGAAGTACATGGCTTTGCCTCTGCTTCATCACTAGACAAACATCTCAGCCACAGCTAGTCATAATACTTTCTGTATCAAGTGGAATTGAAATACACATACTGGGGCAACCTCCTTCGAAGCTGGGTTCTTTTGTGGCTTTCTTCTGGCCATCCGCCGTGCTGAAAGTCTAAGAAAAGAATGTCTCCAATTTTCAATAGATACTTCCATGCAGGGCCATTTCCATGGACGTTGCAATCCTGGATAAGTTCTTTCAGGTCTGGGAAAAGGACCCTGTCATGTATAATGACTTCTGTTCTGCCATCGGAGGGCTGCTAGAGTGGCTACTAACTTGGCTAATGCGTCTGCCTTGTCGTTCTTTTTTCCTTTGTATTTGTACGTGGTAGAATTCGAGTAGCTCGAACTGTTTCATGAGCTCCATAGCCATGGTGAATTCTGGTTTGCGTACTTTCTATGTACCCTAGAGCTGGCGAATGATTCACTGCGAATCCCTATAGATCATGAGGACCCTTATACAAATGACAAATTTGTAAGGCTACCAGGAGACCGGCAATGAGCGTTTCGTACTCAGCTTCATTTCCTTTTTTGAAAAGCCTTTCAGTAACGCAAAGGAGAAATGTAGAACGCCTTTCTGTGGTGTGACGAATACAACTCCTGCGCCTGAACGGGTCTTTGGGGTTTGACCTTCCATTTGTTCTGGGTGCGCCGCCGAAGTCAATTTCCAACTTTGTAAATCCGGCCTCGACCTTATCTATTTTCATTTCATTCTATTGAAATTCTTCGAATTCTGAATTCATGAGTTGTAGGGACAGAAACTAAAGCAAGCGTTGGAGCTGGTGGATGACAAATTGACATATTAGACTCCTGACTACGAAACCAAAGATACTGATATCTTGTCAGCATTCCGAGTCACTCCTCAACCGGACCGGGAGTTCTGCCTGAAGAAAGGGGGGCTGCGGTAGCTACCGAATCTTCTACTGGTACATGGACAACTGTGTGGAGTGATGGACTTACCAGTCTTGATCGTTACAAAGGACGATGCTACCAGGAGGAAAATCAATATATTGCTTATGTAGCTTATCCTTTAGACCTTTTTGAATAAGGTTAGGTTACTAACATGTTGACTTCCATTGTGGGTAATGTATTTGGTTTCAAAGCCCTGCGAGCTCTACGTCTGGAAGATCTGCGAATTCCCCCTTCTTCTTCCAAAACTTTCCAAGGTCCGCCTCATGGCATCCAAGTTGAAAGAGAGAAATGGAACAAGTACGGTCGTCCCCTATTGGGATGTACTATGAAACCAAAATTGGGATTATCCGCAAAAAACTACGGTAGAGCGGAATGTCTACGGGGTGGACTTGATTTTACTAAGGGGATGATGAAAACGTCAATTCACAACCATTTCTGCGTTGGAGAGATCGTTTCTTCTTTTTTGCCGAAGCAATTTAGAAACGCAAGCCGAAACGGGTGAAATGAAAGGACATTACTTGAATGCAACTGCGGGTACATGTGAAGAAATGATCAAAAGAGCGGTATTTGCCAGAGAATTGGGAGTTCCTATCATAATGCATGACTACTTCACTGTTTTTTTCACCGCAAATACTAGCTTGGCTAATTCTTGCAAATGGTCTACTTCTTCACATCCATCGCGCAATGCATGCAGTTCTTTATAGACAGAAAAATCATGGTATGCATTTTTCGTGTACTACTAAAGCATTACGTATGTCTGGTGGAGATCATATTCACGCTGGTACAGTAGTGGGTAAACTGGAGGGGGAACGTGAGATGACTTTGGGTTTTGTTGATTTGTTACGTGATGATTTTCTTGAAAAAGATCGAAGTCGTGGTCTTTTTTTCACTCAAGACTGGGTCTCTATGCCAGGTGTTATGCCCGTGGCTTCAGGGGGTATTCATGTTTGGCATATGCCTGCCCTAACCGAAATCTTTGGGGATGATTCCGTACTAAAGTTCGGCGGAGGAACTTTAGGGCACCCGAAATGCACCCGGTGCAGTAGCTAATCGAGTGGCTTTAGAAGCATGTGTACAAGCTCGTAATGAGGGACGTTATCTTGCTCGTGAAGGTAATGATATTCTTCGTGAAGCTAGCAAATGGAGCCCTGAGCTAGCCGCTGCTTGTGAAGTATGGAAAGAGATCACATTGGATTTCGACCCAGTGGATAAGCTAGATAAAGAGACAAAAGAAGCGCGTATAATTAAGCAATTCCTGTTTGTTCTCCTAATTGATTGCAATTCAACTTGGCCCAATCTTTCTTTTTTTGAGGAAAAGATTCTATCATAATCACTATCATAATATGGAAATTATTCACCGGATTCCTCAAAAGGATAATCCTTTCTTTTCAAGACTCGCTCGTTTTTCATTCACAATCTGAATGATTGGATCATATGCTTCATTTGAATTCTGATAAGAAAGAAAAAAGAAAGAGTCAAATTATTTTTTCTTCATCGAATGACTATTCATCTATTAGTATTAGGTTTTCCTAAAATAGGGGGCAGAAAGAATCTATGGAAAAATGTTGGTTCAATTCGATGTTGTCTAACAAGAAGTTAGAACATAGGTGTGGACTAAGTAAATCAATGGATAGTCTTGATGCTCTTGGACATACCAGTGGAAGCGAAGAAACTATTCTAAATGATGCGGTTCCTAGTAGGGACATTTCTAGTTTCATTTGTACGGAAAGTACAAGTAGTATTGAAAGTGGAAATCCTAGTATCAAAACTAGTAGCAGTTCTTTCAATAGAAGAGAAAAATCTAATGATTTCGATAGAAATACAAAATACAAACAGTTATGGGTTCAATGTGAGACAAAGTTCAAAAATGAATATTTGTGAACACTGTGGATATCATTTTCAAATGAGTAGTTCAGATAGAATCGAACTCTTTATTGATCCTGGCACTTGGGAGCCTATGGATGAAGATATGGTCTCTATGGACCCCATTGAATTTCATTCAGAGTATATAGATCGCATCTCTTTTTATCAAAGAAAAAGTTCTTCTATGTATCAATCCTTACATCTCCTACAACTGGCGGAGTTACAGCAAGTTTTGGTATGTTGGGAGATATCATTATTGCTGAACCTAATGCCTACATTGCGTTTGCGGGTAAAAGAGTAATTGAACAAACATTGAAAAAGACAGTACCTGACGGTTCACAAGCGGCTGAGTCTTTATTCCATAAGGGCTTATTCGACCCAATCGTACCACGTAATCTTTTCAAAGGTGTTCTGAATGAGTTATTTCAGCTACACGGTTTCCTTCCCTTGAATCAAGATGAAAAAAAAGATTGAAATTCTTCATTTTCAAATGGAAGTATAGCACTAGCTTCAGTTCTTTTTCTTTGTAGCGAATACGCATTGAGTTCATTCTAATGAAAAAAACAAAACTAAGAAGATGGTGTTTTCTTTAGGGACATCAGTTATAAGTGTAGTAAGAGTCAGAAGTTTTGGATAATGACTTTTTGCCCCGGATTCTTTTGTTATTCTACCTCTCTTCCTGATTAGGAATAAGCATCCCTCTATCGACAAGATAAAAAAGAATTTCTTTCTCCTTCCGAGAAATCCGGGAAATCCAAATCATTTTCTCCGTCCTTTTGACATATTCATATATATAACAACGAAAAATAGATAAAAAAAGATATCGAAAAAATGAAAAGAAAATAGGAAAGAAAAAGAAAGAAGAAATCGAAAATCAAAGAAAGAAATATTCAAAGAAAAAAGAAGAAGAATATAGAAGTTCTTTCTATTTAGCGAGAACTCCCGTTTTTCACTAGGAATCCCTGTTTGTTGGATAAGATTGGTTACTCATAAGAAACTCGTTTCTATCTTTCAATTGAAAAACAAAAAAGGTGTTTTGAAAGGAAAGATAGAAAGACGATGAAGATAAGGATGGGAGAAGAAGAATCCAATTTATGAAAGCGGATTATCTACATATTCGTGTAGAAAGAGGAATAAGTACACTTCATTTAGTTCTACATTCGTTATTGATTATGAAATATTTCATATGAATATGATCTGAATATTCTTTCTAATAGATAGACTTATCATAAGATATCTTTCTAATTCTAATAGAAATATGAAATCGAGGTACCCATTCTATGATAGATTTTCACTTTCCTCTATTCTCTTTTGTTCCTTTAGTGGGCCTAGTCTTTCCGGCAATCGCAATGGCTTCTTTATCTCTTTATGTCCAAAGAAAGAAGATTGTCTAAATACGATGGGACCAAATCTCATCAATTTCTTTCAACACTGGATCATCATACAGAGACTTTTTTTTCATGGAATATGGTAGGATATATGATATGTGGACGAAAACAAATGGAAGAGTTGTTTTGTTATGTATACCGATGGATAATATACGCATTAATGCATGTATATGCAGTTATAGCTTAATCAATGCAATGATGACGAAATCTTTTTTGAAAAATCTTTGAAATAGAAACTCAATGTATCTAACCAATTCTTCCTAATGGTTCCTGCCGGAATGCTGCTAGTTGATGAAAGTGACTTAGGGATCAAGCAAGAAAAGTCGAGTCAAATCCATTTGGGTTATTCTATCTATCAATCGAATGCAACTGGATCTAGTATAGTATGAACTGGCGATCAGAACATATATGGATAGAACTGAGAATGGGGTCTCACAAGTCATTTTGCTGGGCCTGTATCCTTTTTTTTAGGTTCACTAGGATTCTTAGTGGTTGGAACTTCCAGTTATCTTGGTAAAAATCTGATATCCGTATTTCCGTCTCAGCAAATTCTTTTTTTCCCCCAAGGGATCGTGATGTCTTTCTATGGAATCGCAGGTCTATTCATTAGTTCTTATTTGTGGTGCATAATTTCATGGAATGTAGGTAGTGGTTATGACCGATTCGATAGAAAAGAAGGGAGAATGTCCCTTTTTCGTTGGGGATTTCATGGAAGAAATCGTCGCATCTTCCTTCGTATCTTTCTGAAAGATATCCAATCAATCAGAATGGAGGTGAGAGAGGGTCTTTTTCCTCGTCGTGTCCTTTATATGGAAATCAGGGGCCAAGGAGCCATTCCGTTGACCCGTACTGATGAGAATTTGACTCCACGAGAAATTGAACAAAAAGCTGCCGAATTGGCCTCTTTCTTGCGCGTACCCATTGAAGTATTTTGAAATGAACTAAAGAAACTAAAGAAGAAATATCAGCATGAGAGAAGGAACTTCATACATCTATCAGGAGAACGTATATGGAACAATATGAATAAAATCTAAAAATCTAATAGAATGAATCAAAGAAAATCTATTGAAAAAAAAATAGATTAAGGAGATTTACAAAACTATTTTGTATATGCATACACATGTCGTCCAGCTTCACTCTTTATACTATCAAAAGGTCTAATAAGTGTAGTGTAGATTCATCAAATATCCTAACATGTCTTTTGTTTTCGTAAAACAGAATTCGTCCTTTGAATTGATACCTATCTCGCTGCGGTTAGACAGTGAAATCTTTTGAATTCGAAATAGAAAGAAAAGAATTCAATGATCTGGTAGAGTTCGTCTTTCAATCCAAATTCTATTCTAAAGTTCAAAATGGGTTTTCGGAGTCTTCATCGAAAGGAAGAAATGAAGGGGAAATCGGTTACAATTTGCCTAATTGCGATCTCTGGAATATGGAAAGAATATTGACTTCTTTTTTTTTCATTCGAAAAGGGCCTTTCTTGTATGTTCTATTCTAGATCCTAAAGACTCAATTCTTACACAAAAACAAAAATAGGAAAAGATCCATAGGTTCGATACCTTCTTCTTGTTATATAATTCGTGCTTCATAGAAATCTCAGATAGAATCGACGAATGAAAAAGGTTCATTAACAATTTACATCACGGATACAGAATGAAAAAAAGAAATCCCTCCCATATCTTGTGTCTATACTCTTTTTGCCCTGGTGGGTTTCTCTCTCATTTCAGAAATGTTTAGAAACTTGGGTTCTGAATTGGTGGAATACCAGGCAATCCGAAATCCTTTTGAATGATATTCAAGAGAAAAATGTTCTAGAAAAATTTATGGAATTAGAAGAACTATTCCTGTTGGACGAAATGAGAAAGGAGTACTCGGAGACACATATGCAAAGGCTTCGTATAGTAATGCACAAGGAAACAAGACAATTGGTCCAAAGACAAAATGAATCTCATTTCCATATCATTTTGCATTTCTCTACAAACCTAATCTGTTTCGCTATTCTAAGTGGTTCTTTTTTCTGGGTAATGAAGAACTTTTCATTCGAAATTCTTGGATTCAGGAATTTCTCTATAACTTCAGTGATACAATCAAAGCTTTTTCGATTCTTTTAGTTACTTATTTATGGATCGGGTTTCACTCAACCCATGGTTGGGAACTAATTATTGGTTCGATCTACAACGATTTTGGATTGGCTCAGAATGATCAGATTCTATCTGGTCTTGTTTCCACTTTTCCAGTGATTCTAGATACAATTGTGAAATATTGGATCTTCCATTTTTGAAATCGTGTATCTCCTTCGCTTGTAGTAATTTCTCATTCAATGAATGAAGAATTCATTATTTGCTATCAATCAAATCAGAATCTTTCTTCGTTTATAAAGAAAGAATTTTGCATTTCTTATCAAATTTTCCACGCGAGCGACGACAATGGGTCTTCGGATCATAAGCACCATGTCTCCTTCTTTGAACGATCGCCTTTGGACTTGCTTGTCGAAAGCCCGAGACTGGTAGATCTCCAGTTTTGACTGTGCCCTGAGACGCCGCCCGTCCAAGGATTCCAACTCGAAGGTCTCTCTCTTCCTTTCCTTGGCCAGCAAGCAGAAAAGTGACGTCTTGGGGCGCGCTAGCGCGCGTACTCTTCTCCATCCAAATCCGCCACTGGTTGGTGTTCTATTTTTTGATCTTATACTATGCCTTATTCTCTTATTCGTCTCCCTAGTCGCAGACTTCTTGCTGTCCCAACCCAAGTGCCGTGCCAGGGTGATAGGCGCTTCCGCAGTCACGCATTCGAGCAATAGCCTTTCTTCGCTATTTCAATGAGGGCCGGAATCAGTGCCCTACCCTAAATGGATTAAGGTAAGGTGGGCTTCGGATTTGTAAAAATTTGCTCTTTTTTTTTTGCTCATCTTTTTCTTGTTTGATCTGCCGCAGTTAGAACACCACAATATTCGTCCTTTTGGGGTTAATGCTCTCAATGGTGAATCGATCATTCGCTATCCTTTGAATTATGAGAGGATAGAATGGAAGAAAAGTAATGAAACCTGCGATGGCTACCGAATAACCTCCTTTGACTTTGTCAATAAGAAACCCTTTGACCTTTTTCTTCGTTCGCCAAATCTTCTGAAGTTCCACCCAAGCTCGGTTTTGTCTGAATCTTCGTGGAAGAAGAAGAAGCGGTTCACCAGCCACTACATCCAGGGATCCCCAAAAATCATGAAACCTGGCGGCTGCTCGCTCTTTGATCAGTGATTCGCCGGCCACTAGATCGATGAAGAATCTCTCTAAAATCCGCTTTTTGATCAGTGATTCACCAGCCACTACATTCAAGGATCCCACCTTATTCTCAAACCTGGTGGCTCGGTTGATTGGCACTCCTGTAGGCTCATCTTGCATACAAATTTTTGGGGTACCAGGTCCTGCATCCACCAAGAACATTTCTTCCCTGAAGCGTAAGCGTAAAACTGAAGATTTTGAGGCGTTTCCACTACATAATAAGAAACTGGAATTAGATCTTGGAAATGATCGACTCCAATAGATGCTCATCATCAGCTTTTCTTTCTCCTCCTATTCCTATTGATCAGAAGCATCCAGCAGCGACACGCCAGTAGAAAGAGTGAAGCTACTAAGCTCAGTGTTGGGGAACTCGTTAGAAGCGATTTGCCGCTTCCGCCTCTCTAGGCTTCACAAGAGCTCCCCCCTACCTCCCTCTGGCCGTGCCACACTTCAGAAAGAGGTCCTGCACTGACTTGTGTGAGCCCTACGCCTTCCTTCCCCCCCCCCACAGCATTCATTGAAGGTCAACAACTTTCGTTGTTCATAAACCTTTCTAGAAAAGTAAAAGAGATTCCAGCTTCTGACGAGAAGCATTGGACAGGTTCAGCTGGTATGCAATTCTGTTTTGAAAATCCAAGTTCTTCCCAAAGGAAGATAGAAAATGCCCGAGCTTTTACTTCTGAAGGCGTTGGAGAAGTGTTCCCCGGACCCAGCCCCAGTGGGGCCCGCCAGGCTACTTGGGAAGGCCCCGGTTCAGCAAGCCCCGCGTTATCGGGACCCGGTTGCTCCACCACCAGGGGTGGTTGATCACCACCCAGAGCAGGGAGGCCGGGGTGGGATGACGAAAAGAGTGTTCTTCGTTTTGACAAAGGGCCGAGGATGACGCCTCTCCCGGGTCTTCTCCGCCATAAGCGGATTCAATAATCTAGGAAGCCCAAGCCCCCCATCTTGAGATTGAGGGTAGAGAGGAGGACGGCGTTCCAGCGGCCTCGAAGCCCGCGCATTCAGCTATGGTGAGAAGGCCGGACCATGGCAAAACAATACCAATCAAAATAGAAATGGTCCAAACCCTATCGATAGTTTTCTTAGAATTCAATAAAGAACGAATCAAGATCCATGATACGACAACCAAAATCAGACTGAGGACGTACAGAATATCGCGATTTAGATCCAAAACCCTGAGAAAAGTCAACCTGGGAACGAACTTCAAGAAGTGAGCTTGCTATACTCGACTGAACACCCACCCAATCTCTCTTTTGTATCAACACAATTTGTGATACACAATTTGATACACAATTTCTGAATCTCTCAAAAATGGGCTATGTTGATTGGAAGTTTCTACAAAATGGGCTATGTTGATTGGAAAATGATTGGAAGTTGTTGTTTTAACTCACCTTTCAATTATTCTCTCCTTAAAAGCTGTGTCAAGTTCGAGAAGTACTTACACCAAGCGGGTACTTCGCTAGACCATTTCGGTCCGTCCTCAGGGCTAGGCTCTATTGGGCGCTGGCTTATCGTAAACAAACAACAAACTTGATTCAGCAGGACTGTTAGATACGCAATTTCGTATAGAGACTGAAAGCTTCAAGTCAGAATTGTCGTATAGAAAGAGACTGAAAGCTTGTCTTTAGCTCGAGCAAAGCGAGAGGCGCGGAGCGGTCTTTATAGAAGATTTGATTGAAGTAGATTAAGACTGAGTCTTATTCTTCCTATTTTCCTACCCTGAAAGACTTTACATACCAGAAGCTTAACGAAAGGCAAAGCAAATAAGCACGAGGGCAGGAAAGAGTGACCAGGTTAGACAGCTAGGATTTTGATCTTCTTTCAGCTTGCTTCGTCAGTCAGTTAGCTAGAAAACCAGGACAGACCAGGGAGGCGCTACAGTAGAGATGCTACCACTAGGATACAAGAGAAAAGAAAGTTGACTTGAAGCTACAGAGCACACAAAGGAAGGACGGAACGGAGTTTGCAGTGGAAGGCGCATGAACAGGTTATGGTCTGAGTGAAGCAACTCTCAATCTCCCCTGCTAAGCCTATGAGTCTGACCAAGCCTTTGACCCATGTAGTTGCTTTAGCTTGACTTCTACAGGTCAAGAACTGGTCTGAAGGAGTGTTTTGCTTAGTAATCTTAGCACTTCCTCAACAGTGGAGATGAGAAGTCTCAGTACCACGTTCTACAGTAAGGATGGGACCTTCTGAAAGAGATGAGAAATAGGTGCGACTTCAAGGAGCATTGAGCTAGAAGAAAGACAAGGTAACCTTCCAAGCAAGTACGCTCAACCCAAGCAAGCAGTCTAAGTTAGCGTGAAAGAGCTTCTTTTTGATCTTTTTTCTTACCAACCCGCTCTTTCAGGCTTCAAGGTGGCGATTCTTAGGGGACTGAATGTAGCTAGAAAGGTTGACAAAGTGAACAACTTCCTCACCCGAATGAACTACTTGACCTTGCCTTTGAATCTTTGACTGGTAGTTTCCGGGTATTGAATGATTCTTCTCCGCGGGTGACTTCGCCTCTTCCTATCCCAAGTCTTTCTAAAGTATGGTGAAGCTTCCTGTTCTACCTCCTAAAGGAAACTCGGTCTTTTTGTCCTACATGCTTCTTTCCTTCAGAGAGGGAGAGTGAAATCGTGCCAGTTTAGAAAATCCCGTGATTTTGGAAGAAAAAGACAGATCTTCCTTAATAGGAAGACTGGCTCCTGGCTTTCTTTAGTTTTCCCTAGTTCGACAGCTACCGTTGGACAGACGCTCGCAGGACAGTGCAACTAGGTTGCGAAGCAAAGGAAGGAGCTGCTAGAGGCAGTTATGCCAAAAAGACGGGCTTTCCATGACCACGAGCAGACTAGGTTGTGAGAGAGGGAAGGAACTGATTTAGCAATACGGATTTTGACTCTTTAGGATCTTGATCGGCTAGGTAGGGGTCCTATTCCAGTTCGGGCCAGGACGAGGATACTCCAGTGGATGGAGGGATTGCCCTAATACTTCAGTCAGGCTGAAAGGGAGATATGGTCTGGAATAGGTATGGGTAGGGCTTTTTTGCTATGAAGGAGTCGACCAATACGTCAGCTTAGGTATTTGGCTAAGGAAGGAGAAGAGAAAATAGAAAATGTGGGTGGGACTTGCACAGGAGATCTTTCATGACTTACCAAGAAAGGTTCGTGGAGGTAATGTGGTAATAAACAAAGGCTTTAGTGGGACTTTCTCTTTGCTGTTCTTGAGCGATTTGGATTTGCTGATGCTTGGATTGCACTCATTGAGAGAATGTTCTGAAATTGCTGGTTTGGTTCTCAAGTTTTGAAGTTCCTGTGTTAGTAGGGGAGAAAGGGTGCAAAGCAGGTTGACTGGAAACATTGCATTGAACGTTACTAGGCATTCTATATATACACTAATGCAGCTCCTTAGAAGGTTTCTCAACAAGCTAATTAAGGGGGAAGTGGAGGCAGTCTCTGTCTGTTAAGAATTCGAGATCTCGGGGTCGGGTCGAGGAAGTAGCAATAGTCGAAGTCAAAGTGGAAGGAACAAGTGGATTCGAGTATTAGGCGAACTTTCACATGCACTTGCTCTGGCTTCTGAACTGAAGAAAGATTGAGACCGGACAAGCTTTCAAGCGGCAAAAGCAGTGATTCCATGGGCAGGCAAGAGAGAACGAACTGAGGTTAGATCGTCTTCTTTCGTAAGCCTACCTGACTTTTCTTGAATCAGTCAGTGAATTGTAACTGGAGCTTATGGAACTGCTTATTCACAAAGCCTTATGTTCATGCTCTTCCACGCATTATCACAGGCTTGATCCCATACTTTTTGATCTAGCGCCTTTCTTCAGCTTCAGCAAGAGATCACATTCGACCTGGTTCACCTCTTCTCTTTGGCATCATTACTGACGATAGAGAGTGGATTCGACTAGTTCAATGAACGCGACATATCATGGAATTGATTCTTGATCACCCGATCCTCTCCTTAAAAAAGTAGGATAGCTACTTCGTTCCTCTCGCTTTGCTCGAGCCGGTATATACCTCCTCTCGCTTTGCTCGAGTATAGCAAGCTCACCTCTCCTTTCAGTCGAGTATAGCAAGCTCACCTCTCGCTTTGGTATAGCAAGCTAACCTCTCCTTTCAGTCTCATTACTCGAGGGCTAGGAGAAATGGGTTTACCAAATAGATCGTATAGAAAATAGAGAAAAGAAAGATGTGAGATAAGTCTATTTTAGAAAGATATTAGATCTTTGCTTTTAGAAAGATATTAGATCTTTGCTTGTTGAAAAAGCATTTTGCTACTTCAATGAAATGATTTTAGAATTTCACGGATTGATTTCTTTGATTTCATAAGTCAAGAATCTACTGAAAGGAGAGGTGAGTGAGTAAAGCCTGGAAGAGAGCAGGTCTGATTGTTCTATGTGTTAAGCATCTAAAGATTATGTAATATGAGGATAGATACTCGAAGAAGAAGAAAAAAAGATTCTCTTCAAAAAGGAAGAATAGAATCTTCCAATCTGATCCGTATTGAGTATGATGTCTTCTTTTTCTTCTTGTCTATCTTGCTTGATAAGGCTGAATCCTCCTCGTACATTCACTCAGATTTCTATTGCCATGGTTTCTATCTCCAAAAAGAGCGCTTATTCCCGCAAGAAAGAGCCTATTCATGTGCAGCCATTAAGGAGAATCCGATCCGGCCGGTGCAGTGCTGAAGAAACTTTCGATGTCGTGCCAGTGATAGCCTACTGCTGAATCATAGCCTAACCTATGGGGCCCTGGGAGGTCTAACTAGATCTATTTGGGAGATCTGGGCTAATAGTCAGAATTCTTTCTCTATAGAAAATTTCTTTTGACATCAGGACAAACCGCTATTGGTGAAGTGTAGGCGATTGCTAATTGTCTGGAAAATTCAACCATTCCTGAGGAGTTCTAATCTCCTTTTGTCCGTTAGGTAGGACATACCTATAGAAAGAAAAGAAGAATCTAGTATGAATTCTTTTACTAGAACTACAATGGCTTTACTCAACAAACGCCAAAGATATTGGAAAACTATACCTTCTCTTTGCTGTATTTGCAGCAATGATCGGAACAGCATTCTCCATGCTAATCCGAATTGAACTAACAGCTCCAGGAATATCTAAACGGAGATCATCAACTATAGAATGTAATCGCTCACGCATTTCTCATGATCTTCTTCATGGTTATGCCAGCTATGGTAGGAGGATTTGGTAACTACCTAGTACCTGTAATGGTTGGTGCTCCAGATATGGCTTTTCCACGACTAAACAACATTTCATTCTGGCTACTACCACCATCACTAAATTCTTCTACTTGCTAGTGCATTTGTAGAGCAAGGAGCAGGAACAGGATGGACAGTGAAAGGTAAGCTGTCCCAGATTACTAGTCTGTTTGTGGGACTAGGTAATCTACTAAACACTACTCGATGCGGGAAACTCCTCTACTCGGAGATGAATACTTATTCACTAGCTTTTGCTATCTATTGGAAGAATGTCAAAATGTCATCAACTTGGGGACAATCCACCTGGGTTCTATCAAAAGTAGCTATTCCTGCTGGACTGAATCTTCTTCATGTTGTACTAGGTCTAGCATACTCTTATTAGAAAAAACTAGTTTTGAGTGTCACAACACTACTACTCAAATAGAATGAGCTATGAACTACTTCACTGGAGAGCCCATCATAGACTAAACGTAGTGCATTTTCTAGTGGTCATACGCGCACAAATTGTTTGTGTAGGTGATGGAGATGGTACTTTCTATTTTGCTAAGACTAAGAAAGGAGTCTGTACTTTCTCATTTCAAATTGGACAAAGTCATTCTAATCTACGTCTTCTTTCTCTTTCTTATGTAAAGTCTATGCTAGGTGTTGGTTAAGTATCAGTACCTGACTCTAAAGAGAATACTGCTCGATATCGAGTTCGAGATATCCAACATATTCTGAAGTACATTCTACCTCTTTTTGATGCGTATCCACTACTTACTAGTCAATATTTCAGTTATAGCCTCTTTCAGAAAGCTATTCTAATTATGAATGATTCTTCTATATCTAAGGAAGAAAAGGATCGCCTAATTACTAATCTAAAATCTCAAACACTACCTGAAAATTCTATTAGTCCTGCTTGGAAAATTGTGAATAACACTGTTTCTAGTCTAAGTGATGCTATGAAAGTAATGACTCAATCATGGCTTATTGGATTGACTGAAGCAGAAGGAAGTTTCTATATTGTTAAGAAAGGACCTGCACGACTAGTACATGCAGATGACACAAAAACTAGATTGTATTGTTCTAAAGGCTATTGCACTAATTCTTGGTCTTAAGGTAACACAAAAGAAAACATATCTCACTGTGGTAACTACTAATTCTGAATCAATTCAAAACATTGCAGATTACTACTTTCAAACTAGGAAAGGTATGAAAGCACTAGAATACCGTATTTGGGCTCGATCTTTCAAGAAAAGAAAGATTTTGCTTCAATGACAAAGGCTCAGGACCTAATGCGGAATATTCGATCTATTCGGCTAGATAAGAATTGGAAAATGAAGTGACTTTTCCCTTTTACTAGTAAGGAAAATGAAGGTATAGTCCAATCCAATATGAGAATATTGGCAATGAATCTAGAAAGAGCTAATCTAGAAGTAGATTCATTCTCTTATGTTACCCACCACTATCAGGACTACAAAGTCACTCAGGTGGATCAGTTGATCTTGCTATCTTTAGTCTACACCTAGCAGGAATTTCATCAATGCTAGGAGCTATGAATTTCATTACTACAGTTCTAAACATGCGAAACCCAGGAATGACACTACATAAACTTCCTCTATTCGTATGGGCTATCTTTGTCACAGCTATCCTACTACTACTATCACTACCAGTACTAGCTGGAGCTATTACAATGCTTCTAACAGAACAGACCGAAACTTCAATACATCATTCTATGATCCAGCAGGAGGTGGAGACCAAATTCTTTACCAACACCTATTCTGGTTCTTTGGTCACCCTGAAGTTGACATTCTCATTCTTCCTGGATTTGGAATGATTAGTCACATCGTAAGTGCTTTCTCAGTCAAACCAGTCTTTGGATACCTAGGAATGGTATATGCTATGTTCAGTATCTAACGCCTTGGTTTCGTCACCACATGTACGCAGTAGGTCTAGATGTAGATACACGGGCTTACTTCACAGCTAATGATTCTTGCTGTACCAACAGGAATGAAAATCTTCTCATGGCTAGCTACACTATACGGTGGATCACTACGAAGAAAACATTGAACCCTAGGACTATATACAATTCTGACAGTCTATCTAGTACTAGCACTACACATTATGGCAAGCAACAAGAAACAACTAATTCCAAGTCGATGGAGTATCTCACTAGAAAGTAGTTTTGCTTCAGTACATGGTCTAGTTCAGTCACAAATTGGTGCTGCTAACGAAATGTACCTACCATTTCTTTACTCACTATTCTTCTTCATCCTAATCGCTAACCTAAGTGGTAATGTTCCATACGGATTGACAGTTGCTATATCAATTATGGTTAGGTCTAGGTCTAAGTATGACAATCTTTATTGGAGTGACTATTCTTGGTCTACGACTACACAAAGTACACTTCTTCTCATTCTTCGTACCTTCAGGTACACCTCTAGGACTAGTACCTCTACTAGTTCCAATTGAGCTAATCTCATACCTAGCTCGAGCCTTCTCACTAGAGTCCGACTATTCGCTAATACTGTAGCTGGACATACACTACTGAAAATTCTTTCAGGATTCCTAGCACCAATGTTTACATCAGGTGCTATTACAGCTATCATTACTCTAATCCCATTCAGTATCTTCATTGCACTAATTGGACTAGAAATTGCTGTTTCATTTATCCAAGCTTATGTATTCTGTATCCTAACAGCATCATACCTAAAAGATGCAATTGATCTACACTAAGAAAGAGGAACTTTTTTCCCCTTTGACAATAACAACTTCTACTATTTCCCTCTTTCTTGTTCCCCGGAGTCTTGAAATCATAGGATATTTTGGCTTTGATAGGGAGTTGAGTTTCATGGTGAAAACATCGATCTTACACATCACACATCGAGGACAGAGGTTCGATTCCTCTCATTCTTCTAGTGAAGAATTTTGTATTAGTCAAAGTACTATTTACTTTTCAGTAAGTAAAAGAAAGAGTAATGAACTTTGAATGAAACCCGTTTTTTTTGATTCCATTTTAGAGGATAAAGAAAGAATTGGAAAATGTTTCATCTATTTCCATTTGCTAGTACAGCAATTTACAACGATGCACCACAACCTTGGCAACTAGGATTCCAAGATGGAGCATCACCAAAAGAGCTACACGATTCCATTTTCTTCTACCTCAAATTCTCTGTTTTGGAGTACTATGGGTACTATCATCAGTAATTCTTCACTTTCACAGTAACAAATCACAACTTGTTTACAAATACGCTAACCACGGAACTCTAATTGAGCTAATCTGGACTATGAACCAGCTCTAGTACTAATTGCTATTGCTTTCCCTAGTTTCAAACTACTTGACCTTATGGATGAAGTTCTTAGTCCATCAATGACAGTGAAAGTAGCAGGACACCAATGGTACTGGTCATACGAAGACTCAGATTTTCTTAATGAAGATGGAGAGTCAATGGAATTTGATTTGGTTCCTGAAACAGATCTAGAAGACGGACAACTACGACTACTATATGTTGATAACCGAGTAGTAGTACCAATCGATACACACATCCGATTTCTTGTTACAGGTGCTGATGTTATTCATGACTTTGCTGTTCCTTCACTAGGACTCCAAATTGATGCCGTGCCTGGACGACTTAACCAAACATCAGTTCTAATTGAACGAGAAGGAGTATTCTATGGACAATGTTCAGAGATTTGTGGAGTATACCATGGATTTATGCCAATTGCTGTTGAAGCCGTAACTCCAGAGAAAGACCTTGCATGGATTGATAGCCAAGCATAATTCTTTCCCCTTTCCTTTCTTTTTCTATTGATTTCTACCTGTCTTTTACTTAGACCAAATCTTTTTTTCTTTTCTAAGATTAGACTGAGAAGAATGTGTCATTACATATGCAGTTCTACTGATATTTTGAATAGAATAACCAATGCTTTCAGTTAGATAGAATAGACTATATATTCTAGTAGTTCTAGTACCAATTCTCAGTGTTGCTTTTTACAGTAATTGAACGAAAGGTAATGGGATCAATGCAACGACGAATTGGACCTAATGTAGTTTTTCTTATGCTCTACTACAACCATTTGCGGATGCTCTCAAACTAGTAATTCAAGAGCAAATTCTTCCATCACAAGCTACAAAGAGTCTATGCTTCCTAGCACCTATGGTTACTCTCATTTTGAGTCTACTAGGGTGGGGTGTAATTCCTCTAGGACCAGGTCTAGCACTAAGTGATTTCTCACTAGGAATTCTATATTCACTAGCACTATCAAGTATTGAGTATACGGTATTCTATTTGCTGGATGGTCAGCTAATTCGAAATATGCATTCCTTGGATCACTACGATCTACTGCTCAAATGATTAGTTCAGAACTAATCTATAGTGAAGCAGTTCTAGCAGTAATCCTACTATGTAGGTACTTTCAACATTACTGAAATTATTGAAGCACAACAAAGTGTTTGGTATATTGTTAAACTACTACCAATTTTTCTTCTCTTTTTTTTGTATAGTCTTTCTCTTTCTTTTATATAGGTAGCTATATAAGCTAGATCAAAATGCTAGTCTAGTTTCATGGTAGAATCAGGTACTTCCAATACCCGGGCTTCGGTTCGATTCCGAATACTAGTACTTTGTTGTTTTTCTAGAATTTTTTCTGTAAAGCCCTGTACTGCTGGTAAGGTAATGCTTTCCATTGGTCTAATTTCACTACTAGTAGCCATTCCAATTTTCTCCTACCGAATTCACCCAAGTCTATTTCATCGAATTACATCTGTAGTTCTAATCTATTCTGCCCTACTGGCTTTTAATGGTCTACATGTTGAGTCACTAGCTTCCGGAGTAGGTATCTACAGTGGTCTATTCCATGTTACAACAGTCTCACTAGGTACTGAAGCATTCCTACTATTTACAGGAGCTCTAATTCTACTAGGATTTGGATATATGATGGCAAATAGTAAATCACTACTAACAGGATCTGTAAACCGATCAGTAAATACAAGTGATATTCAATTTATTGATCAAGAAATGAAAATCAAACCATATCATAGGGCCTAAGTCTAGCTATTTGTCTATTCTCTATGGCTGCACCACTAATTGGATTCTTTGCTAAACAAATGGTACTATACTCAAGTACACACGGAGGTTACTATTTCCTGTCAATTATTGCAATTCTATTCAGTGTTATTAGTGCATATTACTACCTCAAAATTCTTCGAGTTTGATACACCTGATCAATTGACAGAAACAGTATCAACTTCTAATTCAAATACACTAGAATCCTCAGCAGGTATTACTAATGTACATAGTATACTAATTTCTAGTCTCACTATGCTAATTACACTATTTGTACTACAACCATCAATCCTACTAAATAGCTGTCACCTACTGGCTCTATCACTATTCTACTACTAATGAACACAATTACACTCTTCTTTTTCTTTTGTGCCAATTCTAGCCTAGCACTCATTCTACTATTTGCTAATCTACTACTAGCAGTTCACCGACCAGATTCAGAAAAGTTACACCATATGAATGTGGTTTCTCACCTGTTTACGGTCAAACACGAAACCCATTCTCTATTACATTTTCTCTAGTTGTCCTAGTCTTTGATCTAGAAATTCTACTAGTTTATCCATTCTCAGTAAATGTTTACCAAACAAGTACTTATGGATTCTGGGTCTTTCTTATCTTCTCACTATTGGATTTGTTTATGAGTTTGGTTCGAGGAGCTCTTTACTTTACTTAAAAACGAAGTTCTATCCGATATGCTGCAATTGAAACTGAAAAAGAAGATCAGAAGAAAAAGGCGCTAGAGAAAGAAAATGCTAACACTTCTAATGGCTATTCCACTAGTTGGTGCACTAATGCTAGCTCCTCTACAAGGTGATACAGCTAAATCAGAGTCACATATGAAACGAGTAGCACTAGGTACATCTCTAATTCATTTTCTTTTCAGTCTTATTCTATGGGGTGAGTTTGATTCAAGTACAAGTGAATATCAATTGACACAAGAATTTCACCAAGTAAACTTCTGTCATATACACATTGGAGTATATGGAATTTCACTATACTTTGTTTGTACTACTAACAACATTTATTACACCAATTTGTATTCTATCAAATTGGGATAATAGGAAACATTCCCTGATCCTACCAATCACTATGTGAGGGTTGATTCCCTCGCGTTTCTCTACATGATTAAGCATTACTAGTATGAATTGTCGTACGGATTCGGCTTTTTTTTTTCTTGATCTTTTTTTTTATAAGCAGGAGATTCTTTTGACCAGCGAACGAGTCTGCATTATGCTGGTTATCAATCTCAGTACACAAATTGGTTAAGGCCTCCATAAGTCTGACTTGGTTTCATAGGAAAACAGAAAACAAAAGATTCCCTCCAGACAGCTTCACTCCGTAAAGCCTGTAGGAGTCTTTCAGAATTAGAGTGAGTTTTGGTTTGTTGTTGACCAACATGGAAAAGTTCCTTTTCAGTAAAGACTGTGCAACATGTCCTTTGAGGAGGAAAACACCATGGAGTCCCCTAAACTGCTATTCCTTTTCTTTCTTGAGTCTATCACTTCGTTCTCTAGCGCCTTTCAGTCGAGCTATCGCCTCTCCTTGGGACTTGTCAAGAACTTGACTTTCTTTAGAAGTCCCAACATAAAAAACACATAAGAACTTCCTAAAGCTAAAGAAATCTTTGATCTTCGAGCTCTTGTCCTCCTTTGTAAAAAGAAGAAGAGAATCATCCGTTTTTTTACTTTTTTTACTCATGTTCATGGTCTTTTATTCCCCTATGTTGCTGAAAAGAAAAAGAAAGAGAAATTGGGCCATGTTTCCCGAGAGACTGCCTTCTCTCAGGCAAGCAGTCTTATACTTCTAGTCGACTGCTCTATGATGACCTCTTTCCTGGGCTCTGCTCGCTCGTCTACGCTCCGAGCAATTCAGTCAAAATTGAAACTATTGCCTTGCTTGAAGTATAGTCTAAGAAAGATTAGTAGTAGTAAAATGCCTTTTTTTTATCCATGGGGATCTCTATCCACGGAGATACCTATCTATATCTCTCTCTATAGATCTATGAATCGATCTATACTATCCTCTATCCGGATAGATATGTCCCTATGAGCGACTACGCCGATCGATCTTTTCTTATATGTTTTGGTCACGTCCGTTTCCGCTCCGAAGAGGAAGGTTTGGATCTTTCAATCTGATGTCGTGAGGGATGTGACCTATGTGAGGTCCATAAGATACCACAGCTTTTAGTGTTTTATGATTCACCTCCGAATAATGAGTAGGTAGTTCGATCCTTTTTCTTCTGATCTTCCTAGTCAAAGGGGATCCGGAGCAATAGGTCGAATTACTATATAAAGAAGACTTGTAAACAAAAGGACTGATTGTTCGAGTAGGAAGATTTCGGTTTTTCTCGTTTCTTCTCTTCGATAAGAAGAAATATTGGAAATGAAACAAATTTCTCTTCATTCTGTTGTGCTCAGCGAAGGAACTGCCTAAGCATACTTTTGCGGATCCAAACTTCTTTGTTCTTTCTAAGTCTTCTTCTTGCATAGAAGAACGCAACTCTTGCAAAAACCGAGATTTTAGTAGTAGGCGGCACCCCCTCTGAGTTTTGAGTAGGCGGAACCATTCTGTTTTGGTTCTTCTCCACATTCTGACCGGCAGGAATTTTCCTATTCTTTTTGAAACTGATATGTCGATATAGAATCTACTGATTTCTTCACCACGGGTTCTCGCGTCATTTTCTTGAAAAGATATTATATCACCGTGGGAAACTTTCAAATGAGTAATGCTTACCAGTCCATTATTCACACAAACCCTTCGATGACTTATCGGCTGCCTTGCTTGAGGAAGAGTGTAACTAAAATGTAGACGAACCGGAATCACGTCCAATCTTGTTTCTTGATTGAGTAGAAAAGGGATATATGAAGTTCGTTGCTCCGTACCTCTGTGCATCTCCCTTATGGGTAAATCCCCATAAGAAAGGGGCAACTTTCGTGTAGTTTGTGATTTGATGTTACTGTTGAAATTTTCTCTCAGAGAAAGATTTCTTTTCATGGATCTCCTCTTGTTCCTCAATCTTCGGAGAATGCGGCGTTGTATTAGAGAAAGTTCTCTGTTCCGAACATTTCCTGGAAGTAGACGACACGTTTTAAATTGGAATGCAGGCATGGCATATCTCGTTTCATCAGTCTTTTCGCCACATCGCGTATAAAGGGAATCGAACCCGATTCTTCCACGACCCCCACGAAGGGAAGGGTCCTCCCTTAACTAAATGAACTACGAGAATTCTTGTGGTTGCCTAGTTGTTGTCAGTTTTCATAAGTCCTAGATAGACTACTTCGTCAACACTAGCTGAAACCCTTTACTTGACCTCCACCTTCTTCTACGATATTTGTCAACCCGGTTATTAGCGAAAGCGGTTGCCACTATCTGGTCTCATCAAACCTCATCACGCAGGTGGAGGCTAGACCGTCGGTAGTCTTTCATTCGGACTTTCCTCACCTTGTCCAAACCCACGAGTCTCAACTCGCCAGGCAGGGCAGCTGGCCTATATTGTTGTTCTAATGATGGTTGTCTCTCCTGGAGGATCGGGAGCTGAGAAAGCCAGTCTCGAGCAAAGGTGACTCCTTTTGGAAGCGGAGGGGGGGCTAGCAGATCGGTCCAAGCGAATTGGCAACTCGCTGACTTGAATAGCTTGACGCGCCTGGCGTGGGTAGACGGGACCTCTTCCCAGTGCTGATGCTTTATCATCGGTCAGTTCAAGTGTACAATGGTCTATCATCGCTCCGTCTGAGGCAAGTGGTAATCTTCAAGGATGTTGTGCTCGATCCCACCCCTCGGTCCAGCCTCATTTTCTTGGTACGCTCAGGTCACACTCTCTTTGTCTGCTCGGCCAGCTCATCAAGGGCGGGAAAAGCTGATTGTTCAATGCTACAGCTATACATAAAAAAGATTGAATACAGGGTTCGGGCATCCATCTTTCTTTCTCAGAGCGCTGTAAGCCCTTCTGTCCGACCCGGATCCAGACCCTGCTTTCAAATCTACTTCAAACGAGGTTGCTAGCTTCCCATTCCCTCTCCTCTTTTTTTTTTCTATAAAAAAAGTAGTAGTCTTCAACGGTGGTGGGGTCTCACTGTTCGGATCGCTTTCCTTTTCCTCCTACTGCATAGGCAAGATCTCATCCTTCGGCGAATCTTGGGGCTCAGAAGAGTGCTCCCTACGACGGGAAATCGGGGTCCAAAGACCATCTCTTCGACGACGTGGACACGGCCGGCCCATCATGTGCGATCCGACAAGAGAAATGCAGAAGAATATGCCCTCCTCAAAGGGTCAAGCCCCCGCTCAGAACTACAGGATCCTGACCATCGGCACTCACTGCACGAGCTCATAGGGCAAGATGAAGATCCGGAAAAAGGCTAAAAAGATCGTAAACTTCACCTTGGAATGCTTCCATCAGCGCTGAAAAGAAAGCATTGAACGATAAGAGAAGAGAACTAAGGCACGGCTGGTGATGTGCCACTGTCTGAAGAGCTAAGAGAGAGTAGAAGTGCTTTCCTTCACGCTGAGCGTGAACTATTTCAGGCTGCTGCTATACGAGGAAGATTGCTTATGACATCAATCAGCTAGGTCCGTCTGTCGAATAGTTTGTCAATGCATGCGATGTTTCGAGTAGGAGTAGAGTGAAGGGTCTCGCTTTCAAGTTGTATTGGCTGGCAATATGCCATAGCGGCAGGTTCAGAATCGGACCCACGAGAGAAAACCAGAGCTCTTTCAAAAAGAAAGGCTATAGTTTCTTCTGAAAGAAAGAAGAAAGAGCAAAAAAGGAGTTATTTGCAATTGGTCTCGCTGGGAGGAAAAGTCACTTGCTTCAAAAGATAGGGGGCGCAAGGACGTAGGGTTGTTTCATCAGGATCCGGTCCCTTCCACCGATGGTTGAGTAAGCTTCCTCTGTCCTCTATCTTCCAGTCGATCTTCCACTTGCGCTTCCGGTCGAAAGCAAACTACTGCTTTCCTCACCACTGAGTACTCCGAACTGGTCCTTGCAAAGCCCTATACTTAGCTTGTTCCCTTTTCTTCTTTCATAATCAAACTATCGCCTTTTTTTTTCTTGATACCACTTTTTGAATCAATCCCCACTTCTCTAGCTATCCTTTTGCTTTCTCTTGTGCAGCCTTCTGAAGCTTTTTTTTGAACTACCGTCTGACATTGCCTGCTGTGAAAGATCAAGAAATTGACCGGTGGGTGCTCTCTGTCCAACTGGTACTTTCCTTATGACTCCTACTGTGGTTGACCTTAGATTAGACCGATTCTCCTGCTGCTCAACCTGCTAGTCAAGAAGACAAGAAGAATAGGCAAAAGCCTGCTGCTGCGGTCATTTTCTTGCGTAGATCATAGATTCCGTTGTGAACGCTAACTATGCTCTCGGAGTGGTAACTGATAGATAGAATTTCTTTGAAGCCTTCGGAGTGGCTCGCATCAAGCAAGGATTTTTTGAAATGGAATGTCTTTCCAATTCCAAAGATTTCAAAAGTAGATTTTTCATACATAATCAAAATAGATCTCGTCCACTGAAAGTGCAGCAAACCTCTTCTATGATCTGACTGATTACCTGTCTCTCGAGAAAGGAAAAGCAAAAATGACAATCCATTCTTCTATAGTTTGTCAAAAATTACTTAGTACGAACGCACATCTCGGCCGTCGGGTAGCTGCTCACCATTTCAAAGTTTATCTATGTGGTTCCAGAAATGGAATTGCTATTCTCGATTCAGACAAGACACTTCTTTTTTTACGAAACGCTTTTCATTTTATAGGATCTCCCATTCGTCAAAAAGGCCGTTCCTTCTTTTTCAAGAACAAGAATCTCTTTCTATCTGAGATCATGGAAGAGATGGCGAGCTGTATCAATGATTCTCAATGGAGGATCGGGGCTTTTTTGACTAATTCTTGTTCAAGTCCGAAAAAAATCCGTTCGAGAAAGAAGAAGATCAATGACGGGTCGAACCAACAACCTGATTGTGTAGTTCTTCTGGATGCAGATAGAAAGTCTTCGGTCATACTGGAAGCTGATCGATCACAAATACCTATTGCATCCTTAGTGGATTCTACGATCCCATTGGGATCCTATCAAAGAATAACTTATCCCATTCCAGCGAATGCTCCTATACAGTTCGTATATCTATTTCGTCATTCGATCACGAAAACAGTGATTCTTGAACGGGAAGAATCGTTGCGATGAAGGAGACTGCGGGAGAAGAAATGAAATCATCGCCTTAGTTGTAAGATAAGGCGACGCAGCAACTATTCCCTTCTTTTTCAGCCATGGAACAGGGGCAAGGGGAGTGTGGTTCAGAAAAAGATTCTCCTTTCGTACGCTCGGCAGGTCAGTTTGGTACTAGCGCATAATAGAAAGATAGGCCAGGATGCTACGGTAGGACGCAAGGGGTTTGGCATATAGTCTCCGTATATTTGACAAATGTTGCAGTGTTTCACATAGTCCATACAATTCTGGACCATTGTAGGCCAGTAGTACCCCATCTGTTTGAGCTTCACTCGCATCTTTGGCTGGGCATCACACACCCCTGAATGTACGAAGTACATGGCTTGCCTCTTGCTTCATCACTAGACAAACATCTCAGCCACAGCTAGTCATAATACTTTCTGTATCAAGTGGAATTGAAATACACATACTGGGGCAACCTCCTTCGAAGCTGGGTTCTTTTGTGGCTTTCTTCTGGCCATCCGCCGTGCTGAAAGTCTAAGAAAAGAATGTCTCCAATTTTCAATAGATACTTCCATGCAGGGAGCCATTTCCACTATGGACGTTGCAATCCTGGATAAGTTCTTTCAGGTCTGGGAAAAGGACCCTGTCATGTATAATGACTTCTGTTCTGCCATCGGAGGGCTGCTAGAGCGGCTACTAACTTGGCTAATGCGTCTGCCTTGTCGTTCTTTTTCCTTTGTATTTGTACGTGGCAGAATTCGAGTAGCTCGAACTGTTTCATGAGCTCCATAGCCATGGTGAATTCTGGTTTGCGTACTTTCTATGTACCCTAGAGCTGGCGAATGATTCACTGCGAATCCCTATAGATCATGAGGACCCTTATACAAATGACAAATTTGTAAGGCTACCAGGAGACCGGCAATGAGCGTTTCGTACTCAGCTTCATTTCCTTTTTTGAAAAGCCTTTCAGTAACGCAAAGGAGAAATGTAGAACGCCTTTCTGTGGTGTGACGAATACAACTCCTGCGCCTGAACGGGTCTTTGGGGTTTGACCTTCCATTTGTTCTGGGTGCGCCGCCGAAGTCAATTTCCAACTTTGTAAATCCGGCCTCGACCTTATCTATTTTCATTTCATTCTATTGAAATTCTTCGAATTCTGAATTCATGAGTTGTAGGGACAGAAACTAAAGCAAGCGTTGGAGCTGGTGGATGACAAATTGACTTAGGAGACTCCTGACTACGAAACCAAAGATACTGAGATCTTGTCAGCATTCCGAGTCACTCCTCAACCGGACCGGGAGTTCCGCCTGAAGAAGGGGCTGCGGTAGCTGCCGAATCTTCTACTGGTACATGGACAACTGTGTGGACTGATGGACTTACCAGTCTTGATCGTTACAAAGGACGATGCTACCAGGAGGAAAATCAATATATTGCTTATGTAGCTTATCCTTTAGACCTTTTTGAATAAGGTTAGGTTACTAACATGTTGACTTCCATTGTGGGTAATGTATTTGGTTTCAAAGCCCTGCGAGCTCTACGTCTGGAAGATCTGCGAATTCCCCCTTCTTCTTCCAAAACTTTCCAAGGTCCGCCTCATGGCATCCAAGTTGAAAGAGAGAAATGGAACAAGTACGGTCGTCCCCTATTGGGATGTACTATGAAACCAAAATTGGGATTATCCGCAAAAAACTACGGTAGAGCGGAATGTCTACGGGGTGGACTTGATTTTACTAAGGGGATGATGAAAACGTCAATTCACAACCATTTCTGCGTTGGAGAGATCGTTTCTTCTTTTTTGCCGAAGCAATTTAGAAACGCAAGCCGAAACGGGTGAAATGAAAGGACATTACTTGAATGCAACTGCACATGTGAAGAAATGATCAAAAGAGCGGTATTTGCCAGAGAATTGGGAGTTCCTATCATAATGCATGACTACTTCACTGTTTTTTTCACCGCAAATACTAGCTTGGCTAATTCTTGCAATGGTCTACTTCTTCACATCCATCGCGCAATGCATGCAGTTCTTTATAGACAGAAAAATCATGGTATGCATTTTTCGTGTACTAGCTAAAGCATTACGTATGTCTGGTGGAGATCATATTCACGCTGGTACAGTAGTGGGTAAACTGGAGGGGGAACGTGAGATGACTTTGGGTTTTGTTGATTTGTTACGTGATGATTTTCTTGAAAAAGATCGAAGTCGTGGTCTTTTTTTCACTCAAGACTGGGTCTCTATGCCAGGTGTTATGCCCGTGGCTTCAGGGGGTATTCATGTTTGGCATATGCCTGCCCTAACCGAAATCTTTGGGATGATTCCGTACTAAAGTTCGGCGGAGGAACTTTAGGGCACCCGAAATGCACCCGGTGCAGTAGCTAATCGAGTGGCTTTAGAAGCATGTGTACAAGCTCGTAATGAGGGACGTTATCTTGCTCGTGAAGGTAATGATATTCTTCGTGAAGCTAGCAAATGGAGCCCTGAGCTAGCCGCTGCTTGTGAAGTATGGAAAGAGATCACATTGGATTTCGACCCAGTGGATAAGCTAGATAAAGAGACAAAAGAAGCGCGTATAATTAAGCAATTCCTGTTTGTTCTCCTAATTGATTGCAATTCAACTTGGCCCAATCTTTCTTTTTGAGGAAAAGATTCTATCATAATCACTATCATAATATGGAAATTATTCACCGGATTCCTCAAAAGGATAATCCTTTCTTTTCAAGACTCGCTCGTTTTTCATTCACAATCTGAATGATTGGATCATATGCTTCATTTGAATTCTGATAAGAAAGAAAAAGAAAGAGTCAAATTATTTTTTCTTCATCGAATGACTATTCATCTATTAGTATTAGGTTTTCCTAAAATAGGGGGCAGAAAGAATCTATGGAAAAATGTTGGTTCAATTCGATGTTGTCTAACAAGAAGTTAGAACATAGGTGTGGACTAAGTAAATCAATGGATAGTCTTGATGCTCTTGGACATACCAGTGGAAGCGAAGAAACTATTCTAAATGATGCGGTTCCTAGTAGGGACATTTCTAGTTTCATTTGTACGGAAAGTACAAGTAGTATTGAAAGTGGAAATCCTAGTATCAAAACTAGTAGCAGTTCTTTCAATAGAAGAGAAAAATCTAATGATTTCGATAGAAATACAAAATACAAACAGTTATGGGTTCAATGTGAGACAAAGTTCAAAAAATGAATATTTGTGAACACTGTGGATATCATTTTCAAATGAGTAGTTCAGATAGAATCGAACTCTTTATTGATCCTGGCACTTGGGAGCCTATGGATGAAGATATGGTCTCTATGGACCCCATTGAATTTCATTCAGAGTATATAGATCGCATCTCTTTTATCAAAGAAAAGTTCTTCTATGTATCAATCCTTACATCTCCTACAACTGGCGGAGTTACAGCAAGTTTTGGTATGTTGGGAGATATCATTATTGCTGAACCTAATGCCTACATTGCGTTTGCGGGTAAAAGAGTAATTGAACAAACATTGAAAAAGACAGTACCTGACGGTTCACAAGCGACTGAGTCTTTATTCCATAAGGGCTTATTCGACCCAATCATACCACGTAATCTTTTAAAAGGTGTTCTGAATGAGTTATTTCAGCTACACGGTTTCCCTCCCTTGAATCAAAATGAAAAAAAAGATGGAAATTATTCATTTTCAAATGGAAGTATAGCACTAGCTTCAGTTCTTTTTCTTTGTAGCGAATACGCATTGAGTTCATTCTAATGAAAAAAACAAAACTAAGAAGATGGTGTTTTCTTTAGGGACATCAGTTATAAGTGTAGTAAGAGTCAGAAGTTTTGGATAATGACTTTTTGCCCCGGATTCTTTTGTTATTCTCTCTTCCTGATTAGGAATAAGCATCCCTCTATCGACAAGATAAAAAAGAATTTCTTTCTCCTTCCGAGAAATCCGGGAAATCCAAATCATTTTCTCCGTCCTTTTGACATATTCATATATATAACAACGAAAAATAGATAAAAAAAGATATCGAAAAAATGAAAAGAAAATAGGAAAGAAAAAGAAAGAAGAAATCGAAAATCAAAGAAAGAAATATTCAAAGAAAAAAGAAGAAGAATATAGAAGTTCTTTCTATTTAGCGAGAACTCCCGTTTTTCACTAGGAATCCCTGTTTGTTGGATAAGATTGGTTACTCATAAGAAACTCGTTTCTATCTTTCAATTGAAAAACAAAAAAGGTGTTTTGAAAGGAAAGATAGAAAGACGATGAAGATAAGGATGGGAGAAGAAGAATCCAATTTATGAAAGCGGATTATCTACATATTCGTGTAGAAAGAGGAATAAGTACACTTCATTTAGTTCTACATTCGTTATTGATTATGAAATATTTCATATGAATATGATCTGAATATTCTTTCTAATAGATAGACTTATCATAAGATATCTTTCTAATTCTAATAGAAATATGAAATCGAGGTACCCATTCTATGATAGATTTTCACTTTCCCTCTATTCTCTTTTTGTTCCTTTAGTGGGCCTAGTCTTTCCGGCAATCGCAATGGCTTCTTTATCTCTTTATGTCCAAAGAAAGAAGATTGTCTAAATACGATGGGACCAAATCTCATCAATTTCTTTCAACACTGGATCATCATACAGAGACTTTTTTTTCATGGAATATGGTAGGATATATGATATGTGGACGAAAACAAATGGAAGAGTTGTTTTGTTATGTATACCGATGGATAATATACGCATTAATGCATGTATATGCAGTTATAGCTTAATCAATGAAATGATGACGAAATCTTTTTTGAAAAATCTTTGAAATAGAAACTCAATGTATCTAACCAATTCTTCCTAATGGTTCCTGCCGGAATGCTGCTAGTTGATGAAAGTGACTTAGGGATCAAGCAAGAAAAGTCGAGTCAAATCCATTTGGGTTATTCTATCAATTCCAATCGAATGCAACTGGATCTAGTATAGTATGAACTGGCGATCAGAACATATATGGATAGAACTGAGAATGGGGTCTCACAAGTCATTTTTGCTGGGCCTGTATCCTTTTTTTAGGTTCACTAGATTCTTAGTGGTTGGAACTTCCAGTTATCTTGGTAAAATCTGATATCCGTATTTCCGTCTCAGCAAATTCTTTTTTTCCCCCAAGGGATCGTGATGTCTTTCTATGGAATCGCAGGTCTATTCATTAGTTCTTATTTGTGGTGCATAATTTCATGGAATGTAGGTAGTGGTTATGACCGATTCGATAGAAAAGAAGGGAGAATGTCCCTTTTTCGTTGGGGATTTCATGGAAGAAATCGTCGCATCTTCCTTCGTATCTTTCTGAAAGATATCCAATCAATCAGAATGGAGGTGAGAGAGGGTCTTTTTCCTCGTCGTGTCCTTTATATGGAAATCAGGGGCCAAGGAGCCATTCCGTTGACCCGTACTGATGAGAATTTGACTCCACGAGAAATTGAACAAAAAGCTGCCGAATTGGCCTCTTTCTTGCGCGTACCCATTGAAGTATTTTGAAATGAACTAAAGAAACTAAAGAAGAAATATCAGCATGAGAGAAGGAACTTCATACATCTATCAGGAGAACGTATATGGAACAATATGAATAAAATCTAAAAATCTAATAGAATGAATCAAAGAAAATCTATTGAAAAAAAAAATAGATTAAGGAGATTTACAAAAACTATTTTGTATATGCATACACATGTCGTCCAGCTTCACTCTTTATACTATCAAAAGGTCTAATAAGTGTAGTGTAGATTCATCAAATATCCTAACATGTCTTTTGTTTTCGTAAAACAGAATTCGTCCTTTGAATTGATACCCTATCTCCGCGCTGCGGTTAGACAGTGAAATCTTTTGAATTCGAAATAGAAAGAAAAGAATTCAATGATCTGGTAGAGTTCGTCTTTCAATCCAAATTCTATTCTAAAGTTCAAAATGGGTTTTCGGAGTCTTCATCGAAAGGAAGAAATGAAGGGGAAATCGGTTACAATTTGCCTAATTGCGATCTCTGGAATATGGAAAGAATATTGACTTCTTTTTCTCATTCAAAAAGGGCCTTTCTTGTATGTTCTATTCTATATTATAAAGACTCAATTCTTACACAAAAAACAAAATAGGAAAAGATCCATAGGTTCGATACCTTCTTCTTGTTATATAATTCGTGCTTCATAGAAATCTCAGATAGAATCGACGAATGAAAAAGGTTCATTAACAATTTACATCACGGATACAGAATGAAAAAAAAGAAAGCCCTCCCATATCTTGTGTCTATACTCTTTTTGCCCTGGTGGGTTTCTCTCTCATTTCAGAAATGTCTAGAAACTTGGGTTCTGAATTGGTGGAATACCAGGCAATCCGAAATCCTTTTGAATGATATTCAAGAGAAAAATGTTCTAGAAAAATTTATGGAATTAGAAGAACTATTCCTGTTGGACGAAATGAGAAAGGAGTACTCGGAGACACATATGCAAAGGCTTCGTATAGTAATGCACAAGGAAACAAGACAATTGGTCCAAAGACAAAATGAATCTCATTTCCATATCATTTTGCATTTCTCTACAAACCTAATCTGTTTCGCTATTCTAAGTGGTTCTTTTTTTCTGGGTAATGAAGAACTTTTCATTCGAAATTCTTGGATTCAGGAATTTCTCTATAACTTCAGTGATACAATCAAAGCTTTTTCGATTCTTTTAGTTACTTATTTATGGATCGGGTTTCACTCAACCCATGGTTGGGAACTAATTATTGGTTCGATCTACAACGATTTTGGATTGGCTCAGAATGATCAGATTCTATCTGGTCTTGTTTCCACTTTTCCAGTGATTCTAGATACAATTGTGAAATATTGGATCTTCCATTTTTGAAATCGTGTATCTCCTTCGCTTGTAGTAATTTCTCATTCAATGAATGAAGAATTCATTATTTGCTATCAATCAAATCAGAATCTTTCTTCGTTTATAAAGAAAGAATTTTGCATTTCTTATCAAATTTTCCACGCGAGCGACGACAATGGGTCTTCGGATCATAAGCACCATGTCTCCTTCTTTGAACGATCGCCTTTGGACTTGCTTGTCGAAAGCCCGAGACTGGTAGATCTCCAGTTTTGACTGTGCCCTGAGACGCCGCCCGTCCAAGGATTCCAACTCGAAGGTCTCTCTCTCCTTTCCTTGGCCAGCAAGCAGAAAAGTGACGTCTTGGGGCGCGCTAGCGCGCGTACTCTTCTCCATCCAAATCCGCCACTGGTTGGTGTTCTATTTTTTGATCTTATACTATGCCTTATTCTCTTATTCGTCTCCCTAGTCGCAGACTTCTTGCTGTCCCAACCCAAGTGCCGTGCCAGGGTGATAGGCGCTTCCGCAGTCACGCATTCGAGCAATAGCCTTTCTTCGCTATTTCAATGAGGGCCGGAATCAGTGCCCTACCCTAAATGGATTAAGGTAAGGTGGGCTTCGGATTTGTAAAAATTTGCTCTTTTTTTTGCTCATCTTTTTCTTGTTTGATCTGCCGCAGTTAGAACACCACAATATTCGTCCTTTTGGGGTTAATGCTCTCAATGGTGAATCGATCATTCGCTATCCTTTGAATTATGAGAGGATAGAATGGAAGAAAAGTAATGAAACCTGCGATGGCTACCGAATAACCTCCTTTGACTTTGTCAATAAGAAACCCTTGACCTTTTCTTCGTTCGCCAAATCTTCTGAAGTTCCACCCAAGCTCAGTTTTGTCTGAATCTTTGTGGAAGAAGAAGAAGTAGTTCACTAGACACTACATCCAGGGATCCCCAAAATCATGAAACCTGGCGGCTGCTCGCTCTTTGATCAGTGATTCACCGGCCACTAGACAGATGAAGAATCTCTCTAAAATCCAATTTTTTATCAGTGATTCACCAGCCACTACATTCAAGGATCCCACCTTATTCTCAAACCTGGTGGCTCGGTTGATTGGCACTCCTGTAGGCTCATCTTGCATACAAATTTTTGGGGTACCAGGTCCTGCATCCACCAAGAACATTTCTTCCCTGAAGCGTAAGCGTAAACTGAAGATTTTGAGGCGTTTCCACTACATAATAAGAAACTGGAATTAGATCTTGGAAATGATCGACTCCAATAGATGCTCATCATCAGCTTTTCTTTCTCCTCCTATTCCTATTGATCAGAAGCATCCAGCAGCGACACGCCAGTAGAAAGAGTGAAGCTACTAAGCTCAGTGTTGGGGAACTCGTTAGAAGCGATTTGCCGCTTCCGCCTCTCTAGGCTTCACAAGAGCTCCCCCCTACCTCCCTCTGGCCGTGCCACACTTCAGAAAGAGGTCCTGCACTGACTTGTGTGAGCCCTACGCCTTCCTTCCCCCCTAGCATTCATTGAAGGTCAACAACTTTCGTTGTTCATAAACCTTTCTAGAAAAAGTAAAAAAGAGATTCCAGCTTCTGACGAGAAGCATTGGACAGGTTCAGCTGGTATGCAATTCTGTTTTGAAAATCCAAGTTCTTCCCAAAGGAAGATAGAAAATGCCCGAGCTTTTACTTCTGAAGGCGTTGGAGAAGTGTTCCCCGCGGACCCAGCCCCAGTGGGGGCCCGCCAGGCTACTTGGGAAGGCCCCGGTTCAGCAAGCCCCGCGTTATCGGGACCCGGTTGCTCCACCACCAGGGGTGGTTGATCACCACCCAGAGCAGGGAGGCCGGGGTGGGATGACGAAAAGAGTGTTCTTCGTTTTGACAAAGGGCCGAGGATGACGCCTCTCCCGGGTCTTCTCCGCCATAAGCGGATTCAATAATCTAGGAAGCCCAAGCCCCCCATCTTGAGATTGAGGGTAGAGAGGAGGACGGCGTTCCAGCGGCCTCGAAGCCCGCGCATTCAGCTATGGTGAGAAGGCCGGACCATGGCAAAACAATACCAATCAAAATAGAAATGGTCCAAACCCTATCGATAGTTTTCTTAGAATTCAATAAAGAACGAATCAAGATCCATGATACGACAACCAAAATCAGACTGAGGACGTACAGAATATCGCGATTTAGATCCAAAACCCTGAGAAAAGTCAACCTGGGAACGAACTTCAAGAAGTGAGCTTGCTATACTCGACTGAACACCCACCCAATCTCTCTTTTGTATCAACACAATTTGTGATACACAATTTGATACACAATTTCTGAATCTCTCAAAAATGGGCTATGTTGATTGGAAGTTTCTACAAAATGGGCTATGTTGATTGGAAAATGATTGGAAGTTGTTGTTTTAACTCACCTTTCAATTATTCTCTCCTTAAAAGCTGTGTCAAGTTCGAGAAGTACTTACACCAAGCGGGTGCCATTCAGACCATTTCGGTCCGTCCTCAGGGCTAGGCTCTATTGGGCGCTGGCTTATCGTAAACAAACAACAAACTTGATTCAGCAGGACTGTTAGATACGCAATTTCGTATAGAGACTGAAAGCTTCAAGTCAGAATTGTCGTATAGAAAGAGACTGAAAACTGAAACTCAGAATTGTCGTATAGAAAGAAGACTTTGTCTTTCTGGACTGATTCCCTTTCTCAAAGGAGAGATACGCAAGAAAGAATGGTACTAGGGTCGGTCGGGCACAGGGACACAGGGTTCAAAACGCACTGATGGATTGAATCCTTTGATTGCCCGAACCCCCTACCCGTAGCTCCTTGTTTGGAATTCAGAAGTCGAGACTTTCCTAAATCTTCTATTTCGTATAAGAAAATAGACCAAGCAACTCCTTCCCCAACCCAATCCCACACTGATGAACCGTAGGGAGGCTAGGGCCAATGCTGAAACAAGAACGGAATCTGTTTCATCTCCTCCCTGTCACACGGCATACGCTTTCTGGCTTTCTGGCTCAAATGGAAGCCTTTTTAGATAGCTTTCTCTTGCACGCTTTGCCCTTTTCTGCTTGGCTAGAAATGATTTGATATCCCAGGGAAGGATTCAGCGGCAGTCCAAGTTCTAGTTCAAGTTGAAAGCTCGCCAGCCAATCTGAAAGAAAAGCAAAGTCTTGGCCTCTTGGCAGGGAAGATAGACATCCAGTAGTGCAATTTTCAAGCATCGTACTAGGGTTCGCTTGTCGAGTGAAATAGAAGAAACTCTCCCGATGGTATCTCGCCCCAATCGCCTGAATCCAATGGTCAGAAAATGGTATTCAAAACGTGTCTTTTCTCATTCAAATGGGAGCCTTTCCAGGTGTTGTTAGCGCTTTTCAACATGAATGAGAGAATCCATTGCCGTAGTTCTGTAAGCGTTTGAAGTCAGGTGGGTTAGCCTGGGCCAGGTGATCGGGTCTGCCCTAGCAAGTGCAGAAAGTTTGATGAATTAGAACGCTGACCTTGTACCTTCTTTCCGCTATTCCAGTTGTGATTTCATGAGTGGGCCTCAACCATGAATTGTTTTGGGGGTCAACCAATGCTATCAATTCTAGCCAGTCTCAATTGAAGTGAAGCAACAGTCTCCTTTGGTCTTTAGGGCTTCAGGCTCTCAAGTCGGGAAATCCTGTTCGAAAGAAAGCCCTCTTCATTCTAGGGGATGCAAGCTTTGTGTAAGGTAAGGTGAGCAATTGCTAGTCACTACACCATCAAGTAAGGGCTTCCCATGTCAGGTAGGAGGAATTTCCCTTCCTGACGGCTGGCAGCTAATCTTCTTGTTTCCTTCCCCTTCGAAACTCGTCTAGCTATCGAAATAGAAAGCCAAGCCTTACCGAACGTCCCCGTCAGCTGGGCTCTTGTCTGCTATGGTGACTATTCACTATGGTGCTGATGCCTATGGTTATTCACTATGGTGCGGTTCTTTCTCTTAGAGCGCGTGAAGCCAAAAGACTTCGATGAAAAGAAAAGGCGATAGTTTTCTTTGTCAAAAGAAAAGGAGTTTGACCGGTTTAGACGATTCTGGGAGGGCGATGAAGAGAATATGCTTTCTCCAGGAATGGATGAAGCAGCACTTGCACTATCTTCATTGGTATGCTTCGGCTTACTTCGATTATTTGCTTTCTCTTGAAATCTCTCTTGTCGCCGCCGGTTGTCTTTTCTACATACAAACGCAATGTAACGACTCGTCCTTCATCACGGCCTGTTGTGTAAAGCTTACGACCTGCTGCGGAAAACGCCTGTTGGGGTCTATGTTTCTAAATCGATCCCCTTTAGCAACTCCCAAAAAAACTTGCCATAGTCAGACGGAATAGGACGTAGCTCAGCTGAGCAAAAGAGAAGCGGATTCCACTAGGGAAGGGTCTACACTCTACTCTCCTCAGGAAGTACGGTCATAGAACGAGTCCCAAACCCGAATTCAAGCCATTCGACGATAAGTCTCGGAGAGGGAAGGGCAATTCATTGGGCTCGCCGATGATAGGGAGAGAAAAGAAAGAGTCCAAGCCCGGCTAAGAATGAAGTTCGAAAGTTGTGTATCGATATCCGAGTGCAAGACTGTAGTGCTACTTTCTTCTATTTTCCTCTTCACTACGTGCCTTCTTCGTCTAAGACCAAGTAAGGATGGAATCTCTGTTTTCAGGCGGTCCCAAAGTTTCATTCAACAACACCTTTTTTCTTTCTCTTTCCAACAAAGACAAAGAAGAAAGCCTTCTAACGTTTTGATCAAAGAACTCCACTTTCAAGCGAAAGAAGATCGACTTCCTCATAGACTAATAGAAAAGCCCTGCGATCAATGCCTTTTTCATTGACCTTTCGTCTTGTGTGACCTTGCTTCAATGCGAATCCATAGTTTTCTTTCTTTCATAGCCAACGAATCGAATTTCAAGCAGAAATGGAAAAAAGCCTTTCTAAATGGAAAATCCATATCGGGTCCTTTCCGAAGACCGCTAAGGCGCTAGAAAAGGGAAGGTGTGTGTGCCACGTTTCACTAAGACCAGTAAAGAAGGCACTAATGCCACTCTGAAGTGAAGGAAGTCTGTCTGAATGAACCGCTCACTTTCTTGAGCTAGACAACTCCCTATCTGATTTTCGTTTTTTCCTCTTGTGAGTAGTACTTTACGATTCAGACTAGTTTCCGTGGGTAGATCGGTAGGCTAGGCCGCTATGAGTGAAGGTCTAAGATCACGAGAAGGTTCGTTTCGTAAGGCGACAAGAGCCAAGATCGAAGTAGGGTTGTGAGATCCTATTTTCTGGTCGGCAGGCTAGTCGTTTAGTTAGAGTTATG